>PISX010016281.1:0-46757 GCA_004024625.1 Mellivora capensis
AGCATCTGTCATTTCCTGACTTGTTAATTTTAGCCATTCTGACTGGTGTGAGGTGATATCTCATTGTGGTTTTAATTTGTATTTCCCTGATGCCGAGTGATGTGGAGCACTTTTTCATGTGTCTGTTGGCCATCTGGATGTCTTCTTTGCAGAAATGTCTGTTCATGTCCTCTGTCCATTTCTTGATTGGATTATTTGTAAAGAACTGGATTTTTAAGCCAAAGGACGGGTTCTGATTCTCCCTCTTATACGAAATAGATGAATCCATTTGGGACAATCAAATAACCTCTATTGGCTTTATTTTCTTTAGCCATAAGAAAAGATTGTAAGCTACAATCTTTTGTAGACAACAAGAATGTTGTCTACATTATAGACAGGCTTTTACTTTCCAGAATTATTTTACTATTTTGTTTATGATGACCCTATTTTATCTCCTCATAACATTGTAGTAACATGACAGTAGTTGGTAGATTTTGTTTTAATGGAGCCAAAAATAAATGCTTATTATCGAAGAAACATGTAGACACACATATGGGAAAGTACAGAAGTCATAAATGTCTAAATTGACCAGATTTACAAAGTAAACAGTAGTGTAACCCGTGTTCAAACCAAACTTTGGAGTATTACCAGGACCCCAGAAACTCATCTACTATTCCCTTCTGGGTGCATTCCTGCTACTCAGGCGATTTCTATCCTGAATTCCAACACCAGAGATCAGCTTTGCCTGTGTTTGAACTTTATATAAGACAACAAAATCAATATGTGTATGCCTTTTTTTGCTCATCGGTATATTGGGAGAATCATCCTAATATACTGTATTTGTTGTGGTTCTAATTTGCTTTGACTCATTAGGATGTAACAGCAATTGGCACCTTTTTCCTGTAAAGCACAAGGATGTAAATGCGCTCGGTTTGGGGAGCCATATGGTAGATGTTTTAACGGCTCAGCTCTGCTGCTGTAGTGTGAAGGCAGCCCTAGACGGTATGTCAACAGAAGGAAGTGGGTGAGTGCCTATGAAACTGTTTATAAAACCAGGCGGTGGGCTGGATTTGGCTCTGGGGCCTCAGTTTGCAGATTTCTACCCTGTAACATTCTGTTGATAACACACCACAATTTATTTGCCCTTCTGTTGTTGGTGAACATTGGGTTACTTCCAATGTGAGTTCTAATGGAGTCCTTGTATGCCTATTCTCGTACTCCTGCATTGGTGCATGCTTGTAGACATTTCTGTGCACCTTGGAATCTTAAGCACTGGGTCACAGGACATGCAAACGTTCAGCTTTCACTGAAACTACCAAACTACTTACCAAAGGGCTCTCCCACCTTATATTTCCACCAACCACTGGATGAGGTTTTCACTTCCTTCACATCCTTAACAACATTTGGTATTGTCCATCTTTTTAGTCATTTACGTGGGCATGTCGTGCTGTCACATTGTGGCTTCAATTTGCATTTTCCAGTTAACTAATAAAATTAAGTACCTTTTCCCTATGCTTGTTGGGCATTTATATTCTCTTTTGTGAGGTACCTATTCAGATATTTTGCCCATTTTTCCATTGGGTTGTTTGCCTTCTCTTCCCCCAGCTTTATTGGGATATAATTGGCATATAACTGTGTAAGCTTCAAGTGTACAGACTTGATTTTCTTTCTTTTTTTTTTAAAAAAAGATTTTATTTATTTATTCGGTAGACAGAGATCACAAGTAGGCAGAGAGGCAGGCAGAGAGAGAGGAAGGAAAGCAGGCTCCCCGCTGAGCAGAGAGCCCGACGCGGGGCTGGATCCCAGGACCCTGGGATCACTACCTGAGCCGAAGGCAGAGGCCTTAACCCAATGAGCCACCCAGGAGCCCCCAGACTTGATTTTCTCACATGTATATATTGCAAAATGCTTGCCAATCATCATGTTAGCTACGTGTTACAGAATTCCTCTTTGTGTGTGTGTGCGTGTGGTAAGGACATTTAAGATTTACTTTCTTTTAAGTGTGTAATGTAATTTTAAGTCTAATCACTGCGACGTACATTAGATCTGCAGAATATATTCATTGTTTGCCCTTTTTATTGATTTTTTAGAATTTCCTTATTTCCTCTCTCTATAAAAGATATGGATCAACTATAGTCACCATGTTATATGTAAGATCCTCAGACCTCATTCGTCTTTTTCCAACCTTTCCTTACTCCTAGCCCTTAGCAACCACTTGTCTCTTCTCTGTTTCTCTGAGTTTGACTCTTTGTTTTTGGATCCCATGCATAAGTGATTCATGCAGCAATTTGTCTGTCTCTTTCTGGCTTGTTTCACTTAGCATAATGTCCTCAGGGCATTATGTTGTAGCAAAAGGTGGATTTTCTTTTTTCTTTCCTTTTTCTTTCTTTATTTATTTGAAAGAGAGAGAGAGAGAGATCACAAGTAGGCAGAGAGGCAGGCAGAGAGAGGGGGGAAACAGGCTCTCTCTCTGAGCAGAGAGCCCCATGTGGGGCTTGATCCCAGGACCCTGAGATCATGACCTGAGCTGAAGGCAGAGGCTTATCCCACTGAGCCACCCAGATGCCCCGGTTTTTCTTTTTTCTTATGCTGGATAATATTCTGTATTGTGAGGGTGTACATACCAAATCTTCTTTAACCATTCATCCACTGACAGACACAAAGTTTGCTTTCATAGCTCAGCTATTATGAATAACGCTATAATAAACAGGGAGTGCAGATCATTCTTCAAGATCTTGCTTTCATTTCCTCAGGATATATACCCAGAAGTGAGATATGTGGATCATATGGTGGTTCTGGTTTCTTTGAAGAACCTCCTTGTTTTATTGACTCTGTATAATAAAGGTCATTTCTCCTAAATTATAATATAGTTTCCATACAGTGCTAACCAAAACTCTGACAGGTTTAAAAATGTAACTTGGTAAGGAAATTTTGAAATGGAGAGGCAAAAAATAAAATAAAATGGAAGGACAAAAGACTAGGAATAGACAGACAGTTGAGAAGAAAAAAAGCAAATTGGGGATCCTTGCTTTTCTAGATATCAATCTTCATAATTAAGACAGCATGTGATAGATACAGAGATAAACAAATAGGCCAAGGAAATAGGATAGAAAACCCAGTATAGACTTATTCATGTAGGAGGTGTCATTGCTGAAAAATAGTCTGGGAGAATTTCCTAGACACACACACACATACACAACTTAAAGCCTTATCCCAAATCAGTTTTTTTTTTAGAATTTATTTATTTATTTATTTATTTATTATTTTTTTATTTGAGAGAGAAAGTGTGTGACCAGGGGGAGGGGAAGAGAGAGAGGCAGAGAATCTCAAGCAAACTCCATGCTGAGCATGGAGCCCAATGCAGGGCTTGATCTCACAACCCTGAGATCATGACCTGGGCGGAAACCAAGAATTGCATGCTTAACTGACTGGGCCACCTAGACACTCCCCCTCCAAAGCAATTTTTATTGGATTTAAGACTTCCAAGCCAAACTTGGAAGGAAATCTTAAAGAACAGATTTTTCCATCTGCATTTCCTATAACAAAAACAGAAACAATGACAGGAAAAGTTCGGTATCCTCAATTAAATTTGAAAAAAGAAACCATAAGCTTCTACTCATCAAGAAATACAACATCGTGAAAATAGAGGGGTCCGTCGTTAAGGAGATATTTGTGGTGCGTCTACTCCACACATACGCATAACCAGGGTAAAGAACTCTCAATCAATTGAGAAAGATTAATTCAATAAAAAGTATGCAAAAAGCATAACGACGCATATCACAGAGATGGGATGCCAAATGATTGATGGGCATGAAACATTGTCAAGCTCATGGGTAGTACAGAAACACAGTTCCAGCCAGGAAATTGGCAAATATTTAAAAGTAATAATACCAAATGTTGGCCAGACTGAAAGCAACAGCAACACTTAGGTTTGGCTAGTGCGAGTATCAGCTGAAGCACCGGAGTTTGCTTCTCAAGGAGTCAAGTTGAATATGCAAATACACCACTGCACCGTACTTCAGCTTCCAGGTGAAGAGGCAGGTACAAGAGTTTTCAGGACAACTGTGTAACTGAAGAAGAATGCGATTGAATGTCCATTGGCCGCAAAATGGAAGACTGAATGACGGCGGAGTATATGGTGGACTGTGGTGGGACAGAGAATAAGTGAATCATTAAAGCTATGCGTGCTAACACAATGCTGAGTGAAAACAAAGGAATCTGCAGAAAAGCGCGTATAATTTGATTCCTAGAGCAGATATGATAGAATGGTAGTCCTTGTTACATATTGAACTATTTCTCTCTGGTGTGTGCTGAATGCACCATACTCTTACCACGCCCGCTGCATTGGCTACTCTCCTGGTACTCCTTCAACTTGAAGATGACATGGCCTCTAAAGAAATAATGCCAGGCTGCCTGGGTGGTGCAGTTGGTTAAGCATCTGACTCTTGGTTTTGGCTCAGGTCATGGTCCCAGGGTGGAGGGATCAAGCCCCACACCAGGCTCCACACTCAGCTTGGAGTCTGCTTGGGATTCTCTCTCCTCCCTCTGCTTCTCCTGCTTGTACTCTCTCTCTCTCTCTCTCTCTCTCAAATAAGTAGATAAATCTTTGAAAAAATAATGCCTGGGATACAAAAGCTATTGCCTAGTGCCACACTGGTTGCCAAATATTTAGTTACTCAAACCACACAATCTCCAAATATTAAAATGTCCAAATATATATGGACAAATAAATATTAACACACATATGTAGGGAAATTACAAATAATGAATGATAATCCCATAAACATTACATTCAGCATATTAAGATGTAGACGTTGTGGATATACAGTGAGAAAGATGCCGTGATTCACTTGGATCATGGGTACAAGGGCATTAAATACACTGTATCATTTTTGTACCTTTTTGTATGTTAGAATTAATGTGTATTCCTATGTATGTAATATGACAGAAGCGCTCAGTCCTAAGAAATAGATTTGTCTCACATTGCAAGTTTAAACAAAAGATTTTTCTTTTTTCATCTCTTTGGCTTTTAATGACGATTCATACAACACCCAGTGCTCATCAAAACCAGTGTCCCTCTTAATATCTGTTTCATTTTATTTTTATGAGATAAAAATTAATTAAGAAGATATACCCTACAACTTTTATTTTCAGAACATCATGGCACCAGAATATAATAAGATAGCCAGAAAATGCTAAAGCCGCATTCATATCGGGGACATTAAGTATACCTGTCTCAGAAATAAGTCTGGTAGGTAATTAGCAAAGACAGAAAGAACATAATACATATAAGAGGTACACAAAAGGTAGGAAGGTACCCTCTAAAATTTTGCAGTCCTCTAGACCAAATTCTCAAGTCATGATGCCATGCGCTAGAGGTGGACAACCAAGGAGTATGAAGAATCTCGATAAAGGGTCCCATGCCTGTCCAGTCAGGTCTGTGAGTACAGCTGAACTGTTGCATACTTTAAAAGACTCCAAGTGATCTTGGGGCACCCGGCTGGCTTAGTCAGTAGGGCCCGAGACTCTCCATCTCAGGGCCAGGAATTCAAGCCCCATGGGGGCCATAGAGATTATTTAAAAATAAAATCCTTGAGAGCACTGTGATTCTGTTGTGCAGCCTGAGTCGAGAATGACTTGCCCTTTGTCTCGTTGTATCTTCCACATTCATTTTTATTTCTGCATGTTTGCCAGAGCCAAGGCAGACACGACCAGGGCTGTTTATTTGCATTCTGTGAGTTCATAGTTAAGGCTTGGATTTTGGTTGTGAAAAATGGTACATTGGCTATAACTGATGGAGAAAAACTCTAACAACCTATTCTGAAAAATGTAAGGACAATATTAACATAGCAATTCCTGTAAATGAAGTAAACATTCAGGTAAAAACTGTTTGAGAAAAACAACACAATGAGCAAAGAATTCAGTGGGAGGAATTAGTACAGAAGGAAGTTAGTGAATTCAACAATAAAATAATACTGGATTTACTTGATAAAATAAAACATAAAATGAACTTACATCTTAAAAAATCAACACAATAGGGGCTCCTGGGTGGCTCAGTGGGTTAAAGCCTCTACCTTCAGCTCAGGTCATTAACCCAGGGTCCTGGGTCCTGGGATCAAGCCCCGCATCGGGCTCTCTGCTCTGCGGGGAGCCTGCTTACCCCTCTCTCTGCCTGCCTCTCTGCCTACTTGTGATCTCTATCTGTCAAATAAATAAATAAAATCTATTTAAAAAATCAGCACAATAGATGAATGAATGATCTTTTTCAAGTCTGTTCCAAACAAGATAAAACACAATGTTACAAAAGTAAAGAAACTGTAACTATAGATTTGGGGATTGGCGATAACAGAAGAACATATTAGGAATGCCTTTTCTAATACAATGCTGGTAGTAATAAATAATTACTGGTCTCCTGCTTTATATAGTATTATAAAATTCTCAGCAAGTTCTAGAAAATGGTTGTTATTATGTTCTTTTAGAACATAATATGTTCTTTTAGAACATAATACTCTTAAAAGGAGTATCTTATAAAATGATACCAAAAAAAAGGAGGCTCTTTCCAGTCAAACTGACTTCTGTTCCTGCAGAGACTCACCATTCTGGGATCGTACGCTCCTGAGAAGCAAGTCGATAGGTCCTGATGCAGATTGATTCCTGCTCATTACTGATCTCCTCAGGGCGTTGCTCTGTGTTTTTTCTGTAAACTCTTGTTAGTATATGAGGGGAGATTTAATTGGTTGTTTCTCTTTATAAGTTCAAAAGTTGAACATTGACTATATAAGTCAGGTTTATTTTCTGAAAGGAGAAAGGAAGTTTGGCTCAAATGAAATTTTATTGACCCATCTTTTTCCTTTTCTTAATAATATACTAAAGTGAATTGTAACCAGGGACTCACTACCTTCTGATTGTTTATCCTTATCCAGAAAAGCATTTAAAGTTAGACTTATCTTGAATAAGACTAAATGAGTTTATAGTATTTTTTATGGTTTTCCTATCAAACGGTTACTACTGATGATAGTACATTATATACAGTTCTACTTGAAGTGAACTAACTTATTTTCACTTCTTACAGGTCTTGTTAGTTTTTTATTTTTATTTCTTATAGAGAAAATACAGCCTGAAATATGTATATAATTACAAGATATTCCACTGATTGTCACATGTGACTTGTGGCCAGTCTTACTTTGTCATAGCTGCTTATACATGAATTGCTGTGGTCTGTACATTAACCAAGAAATTATTAAGGTGGCTCTTTATCCCCAAGTCTAGAAGAGAGGAGAATGGACTTGGTCTGTAGTTACAAACATTTTGAGACTGACTCACAGCTGTCACAAGGAGTGGAATTCTGTATTGCAGCTGCAGCAACCCGCTGGTTTTCCATTGGCAGATGGACAGGGCCCTGATCTTGTCCACTAACTTTGTGTCCTGTGTCCTGGTCCCATAGGGATTCTGGACCAGGGTTAGTGTTTAGGAATTGTGGTGATACTATTAGAATCACCACACCAAAGTCCCTGAAGAGTTTCTATATCTGTCAATGTTGACTTGGTTTGGGGTTAAATCACGAGGTAGGGAATCTCTGTTCTTTGAGATAATGGTGACCATGAGAGAGTATGTGAGCTTCTTTGGGTTTCCTGAAGGCAAGAGCTATTTTTTTAAAAAATATTTTATTTATTTATTTGACAGAGAGAGAGAGAGAGATCACAAGTAGGCAGCGAGGCAGGCAGACTCCCCACTGCAGAGAGCCCCACCTGGGGCTCGATCCCAGGACCCTGAGATCATGACCTGAGCCGAAGGCAGACGCCTAATCCACTGAGCCACCCAGGCACCCCTAGACCTATTTTTTAACTTCGTCTTTGTACTCTAGGTATTTAGCGAGTGCCCGGCAGTTAGTAGGTACTCAGTAGATACTTGTTGGATAAATGCATGCAAGTTCATGAGAAGATAATTGTATCATTACACTGAAGACGTCAATAAACAGTGATTATTTGGTACAATTTTAAAAGCTGGGCTTTGTGAATAATGCTGTCTGTCTTGGGTGGTTTGTTGGTTTTGGAAGCAGTTTTTTCCCAGAAATCCCAAGGTATCCATGACTACAATTGAGATTCAGGCCATAGTTTTGTTTGTTTGTTTGTTTGTTTGTTTTTTTCTTTTCCTAATTCTCAGATGCTGTATGAATGCACAGGTTATATACCACATATATGAAAATTCCTTTTGGCTCTCTCCATTAACAAAAGCTTTTACAGGATGAAAGAGTCCTTTTTTTGGGAATTAATTTATTTTGATTATTTTCAGTAGAAATCTTTGTAAAATTATGTCATGGCTTTTAAGAAATGCTGAGTATTTTTTATTAAGCGTGTCCATTGGCATAGTTTAAAAGCCAATAGTGTTAAAAAGTCTTATAATGAAGATTAACAATTACACTGTCCTCCTCTCATCCCTACCTAAGTAAAAGATTTCAATTATTTTTGTTCTGGGGTTTATTAAGTCTTTACTTCTGGTTTAAAAAAAAACCTTGCATTTTAGATATTATTTGGTGGTTTTCTTGTGTGGGTGAAGATCTTCCTCCTTACGCATTCTCTTCAATCACATTTTCTCTCTTTCCATGATTTAAATATGCTTTCATTACAGTTTTTTTTTGCTAATATTTTATTAATGTTCATGGTTAAATAAAGTAGAAGGCTCATTCACCTTTTAATTTTTCATAGGGTAAATATTTGCCTCAATTTTGGTATAGTCTTTTTTGTTCCCATCAATAATATATTTAGGAATGGTCTGACATATCTGCTGAATGTCTATCAAGATTCTTTTCCAACTACTGAAATGTACTAGAAGTTCTGTTATTTTCTCCAGAAGACCTCTTTCTTGAGATTGTCCTGTTCACCCCTGGGCCAGATGCCCCCCTCACCACTCTCCTCTGGGTTCATCTTCACCTCTCTCCTTGTTGGATCCCTTCTTAGATATGTTTCCTAAACTTTTTCTTAGTTCACTACCTCATTTTCTTCAATGGCAATTTCCAGTGAGAGCCTGGTGAGTCTTTGTCTCCTCAAAACAAAGGGACTGTTGGAATTTTTCTTCTGCTCTCTTTTGTGTTGTGTTGTGTTGTGTTCTTTTACTTCCTTCCTTAGTTCCTGCTTTGCACTACTTCGGAAGTCAGCAAAGGTTTGAGGGGAGACTGGCCGTGTTGGCCTCCAGTGTTGGCATTCCAGCCCAGGTGAACATTAAAATCTCTCCTGTTTTTAATTCTTCCTCCAGCTGTGGCTTCTGCCTTGGCCAAAGCAGAGTTCTCAGTGGCTTGGCAGATGCGCCCCGAGAAGGGTGTCGGCTGATACATAGCTCACCTGTTAACATTTCCTCCTTCTCTGGACATGGTGTCCTTTTTGTGTGTCCTAGCTCCCTGACACATTAAATACCTGAGTTTCCTTTGACTCTACCTAAGCCTTCTACTTGTTCCAAGATGGAACTGTGGCTGGCTGTACGTTATTCTGCATGACTGGATACGGAATCTCCATGTATTGGCAAGGTTTTTAGGTTAAAGAAAGACTTCCTTGAATGTTTTCATTCTCTCTCACACATACTCACTCTCTTCTCATCTATACCCAGTTTTCTAGAAGATGGAATATAGAGAATCCCCTGCCAAACACGTGCTTTTTGTTCTATAACATACCGTCGTTGGTCACCAGGAGATTTTCTAACCTCCTGCTTTGATAGACTGAATGGAAGTATCTAGGTAAAATGCTAGAGGACTTTAAGTCACATTTCTAAGTTTTAGAGTTTAGCGCTAGAAAGAATTGCTGGTTCTCAGCCTGCTTTCCCACTCACCCTGGCTCCGTTAGCTCCTCGGAAATCCAGATATGAGACACCAGTGACTGTGTCTGAGAGGATCCCCGGAGAAGACCCTTGAATCCCCTCTCCTAATTTCCCATCTTTCACTTCTACCAGGCTCATGGAGTTAAAAATAACTACTTTCAAATATCAGCTCTGAGACTTACTAAGTGTGACTTTTGATAATACTCTGAGACCGTTTCCTTGGGAGATGGAAGTAGCCATATTTGCTTCACTGACAATGAAGATGAAACAGAATAATTAAGTACCAGCTCAGGGCCTGACACAGAGGGGACACTTATTAGATGGCTGTGATTTCGCTGTCCCCGTCCCATGTGGGCAAAAAGGAGGAGAGGGAGAAACATGGATCTGAAGCAGTAGAGTGTGGTTCTTGTCTTATGGAGTAGAAGGTTCTATCTCATGGATGAGGAGAGTCCACAAGGAATGGAATTTTATGAAACAAGAAAACAGAAAAAGCTCTCAGGAGTGAGAGGGGTCCCGACTGGGTTGCCAACATGGACCTGCACTGACAGTCTTTTATTTAGAACGAGCAGGGAGTTGTGGCCTTGTCATTCTTATGATGTCTTGGTTTGAATAAGGACTGGGGATGATATCTTTAATGGCTTACTTCCTTCTTAGGTCTGGTCATTCTTTGTTGGTCACAAGGTGACCGCCATAAAAAGACGCCATCTCTGATACCAGGGCAGCATGGTTTCATTTGCTCCCTTATCTCGGGTTTCCCTGGGCCTCAGCATTTCTGCGACTTTTGTTGAGCCTAGTCACATAGTCCCCTATCTGTCCCCTCCTTACCTAGCCCCACTTGTGCCTTACTCAGATCCACAGCTGACAGGAAAACCTGCACATTCCCCTGGTTCCTTCTTCTTCTTCTTCTTCTTTTTAAAAAAAAAAGATTTTATTTATTTATTTGACAGACAGAGATCACAAGTAGGCAGGCAGGCAGAGAGAGAGGGGGAAGCAGGCTCCCTGCGGGACTTGATCACAGGACACTGGGATCCATGACCTGAGCCGAAGGCAGAGGCTTTAACCCACTGAGCCACCCAGGCGCCCCTCCCCTGGTTCCTTCTTTTGCAGAAACTCTGTTTTGTGCTTCATTTTCACAGTATCCTTGATGTCTTTCCCAGGCTTGAGTTAAAATGGGAAGAGAGGATGTGGATAAACACAGATAGTACTTCTATAATCTGTCAAAAAAAGACAGACTGGGCAAGCTCCTTTGCCTGAGCAATTTAAATATTGGATAGGAACCCAACACTTGAGTGGTCTAAGTAAATCCAGACTGAAAGCAATAAAGGAGAGCAGAGGAGTTCCAGAAATGTCTCTCCTGTTTGTTTGCAATCTGTGAACATATGGATCAGAGGCAGTCTGCTCAGTTGGCTAAATCATGGTGCTAATGAAGTGGAGATCCCTGGGTGAGTTATTTAGCTTCGAGCAGGAAAAAACACTTTGCCTTGGACAGACTATAGGCCTGAAGCGGGGAAGCTAACTTCTACGTACTAGGCAGGGAGGCTAGAGGTATGGGCAACTCAAGCAAGACTGATGTCAGTCCTAGGAATCCAAGTGAAATCCATGGCTTTAGTGAAAATGAGTGGGTAGTACCTTCTCAGATAGGTGAGGACTGGTTTACACCTGAAAATAATCTAAGTCATAGCAGCGCCTAGAGCCTTAAACCTTTTTACTTGTCTATATTTTTGATACTCAGTGAGGATTGGGTTGGATTGGGGGTAGAGAGCTGAAACTGACCAATGCACAGAGTTCATGTTATGGCTTTGAGGTAGTGCTTTGAGTTTGCTTGTAGGGTTGGCTCTTTAGTAAATTTTAGCTCTAATACAGTTAATCTTTATAATTGCTTATTTTCTGAGTACTTAGTGATGCCCTAAATACTTGAATCAGCAAATCCTTTTTTTGGTGGATGGTAATGGCTAGAGGCTTATTCTCATTCATATGTAACTTAGGCTGAAAACTTGAACATTTGTTAATGATTTTTCACTAAATTTTCTGTGTATCTGTATTAGAACAAATGAAATTTTATGCTATTAGAACAAAGGAAGTGCAGATGAATTCTAAGTTTCTGTGTAAGAAGTATAAATGGAGCCTTTACTTAATTTTTAAATTTAAAGCTTTAACTTTTAAACTTTTAGGTTCCCTGACTTACAGTGATTTGACTTACAATTTTTAACTTTGTAATGGTACCAAAGTGATATGCATTCAGTAGAAACCGTACTTAGAATTTTGAATTTGGATCTTCTCCTGGGCTGGCAGTAGGTGGTATGATCTTCTCTCATGATGCTGGGCAGCGGCAGAACCCACATCCCCCGTCAGCCGTGTGATCACGGAGGTAAACGACCCATACACGGACAACCATCCTGAAGCCATACAACCCTTCTATTGGTCCCTTTCACTACAGTATTCAATCCATTGCATAACATAGTCAACACTTTATGACCAAATAGGCTGTGTGTGAGGTGACTTTGCCCGGCGGCAGGCTGTTGCAAGTGTTCTGAGAATGTGTAAGTTAGGTGAGGCTAAGTAGGGCAGGATGTCGGTAGGTCAGGTGTCTGACATGTGTTTTCAGACTTAACGATGTTCTCAACTTACAATGGGTTTATTGGCATGTAACCCCACCGGGAGTCAAGGCAGATCTGTGTTTTGTTCACGTGATCCCAGCACAAACCTGCCCAACAGCTCCTCCTTATATCTGGATGTCATCATTGCCCACAGAGACCTTGAGAGAACGGACAGCTCAGAAGGCATGCTTCCGATTGCTCGAAGGGATTCTAGCCCATCTGTCCTGCCGAGCTCGGAATGCGAGTCACTCACCTGACCTTCTGGGGAGGTTGCGTCCGGTTGCTCCCAGGAACTCTGTGGGGAAGCCTGAGCTCAGTTTCTGGAAGCAGAACCGCCGTGTTGTCTGGTGTATGAGCTCTGACAGCTTTGCCCTGCCCCCAGTGACTTCGTTTGAGAGGTGGACGGTGTGAGTCGTCCAGTCTAGCAGGGCTGTTAGTTACGGAGATTAACAAAATAAACTGACCTATTCTAAATGTACTAATAAATAAATAACTTATGATGCCAGTCAGTAATAGGCGCATAATTTATCCGTGGTGCTAAGAGAATGGAAAGTATTCAGAGTTATGGCAGATGTATAGGATAAGCAATGTCATTTTATTTATTTATTTATTTTTAAATTTAATTTTATCTTTTTCGGTGTTCCAAGATTCCTTGTTTATGCACCACACCCAGTGCTCCGTGCAATATGTGCCTCCTTAGTACCCACCACCAGGCTCACCCACCCCCTCACCTCACCCCCCCAAAACCCTCAGTTTGTTTCTCAGAGTCCGCAGTCTCTCCTGCTTCGTCTCCCCCTCCGGCTTCCCCCAATTCACTTTTCCTTTCCATCTCCTAATGTCCTCCGTGTTATTTTAAATAGCACATGCCATGGCCCGAGCTTTGTAGTGTCTACACGATCAAGTCCTCCCAGTTTTATCCACCATCATCACGCACAAGCCAGTGTGGTCTTCCTGCCAAGCCACATGCAACACACGAGCCCTTTGCTCGTGGTGTTCTTGCTGCTTCAGATCCTTTTCATCCTTCAAAGTCCACCCCAAATGCCACTTCTTCACTCCATCTTTCCAGGGTTCCTTCTTTCTTCACCAAGATGGGGACATCTAGTTGTTCGCTCAACTCCAGATGCAAATTGTCTATAATACATTCGTGGCTCTTGCCACCTCCTGCGTTATGTGAGAGTGATTGAAACTCTGGTTTTTCTGTTAGATGACTGGCTTCTTAAATACATAAAAGGAAACATAATGTGGAACACCTTTTCTGAAATTAGGTATGTTCTGGGAATTTTGCTGAACTTCATATAGTTGCGATCTTGGTGACTCCTCCCAGCTATCCGATGACTTAAGTACCATTATTATCCCTGGTTTACAGACGATGAGACTGAGGATTGTCGACTTTATTAACTTGCTCAACATCACAGAATTATTAAATGGTAAAATCAAACCCAGATGGTCTCATTTCACAGTCGTGTTTTATACCCTACAGCTTTCATATATAGAATATCTTCAATTGGTGATTATTTTGTCTAGTGGAAAAACTTTTGTTTATCATGGGGAAGTCCTTAACAAAATAAGAATTTAAGAAGAGATTTTCCTTTCACACTGTTTCACTCAAGGAGTCATTTGGTTAAAAAAAAAAGGCAAAAATATTGAATGCTTCACTAGTTGTAAAATAGCATTTTACACTTTGAGACTGGAGCTATTAAAACAGCTTTACTATGTACTTAGAACTAAAACATTTTAAACTATATTAAATTGTTAAACTATTTTTATAGTAAAAAATTGAAGTTTATATTCTGTTCTTCAAATGTTCCGTCTACCAACTGATGTATGGCTTAGTTTCAACACAACCGATTTAACTTTGCATACAAACTTTAGCCCGTGTCCTCTCAAGAATTTTCTAACATGTTGTAATTTTCCCCTTTTATTTCCTGGGCTGACAAGTCCTCAAAAGGAAACATTTTTACTTCTCTGGGACATTTTTGCTTCAGGAATTTTGAAAGTTTGATAAAAATACTTTGATTTGAATGAAAGTAAGTCTTTGATATTTACATACTTGTTATTTACTAGATGAAGGGGTAACTATGTGAGATGTCAAAGTAACTTCATTAAATTGTTTTCCATACACACATGTGGAAAAGTGCAGGTCTTCATGGGGTGTAAGCACTCAGTGGGGGGCAGCAGTCTTAAACTCTATCAGTCAGTATTTAAACTGAGCAGTGAACTAGTTTCTGGAAACATACTGCTCAGCCTCGCTTTTCTTATAAGGGAGCTGAGCAAATGCTTGGGCCATTCTTGCAATTGTGGGGGGCAGGTTACCAGGGGGCTCGCTGCAATGCTAATCCTAGTCACTCAGGTCAGTGCAGGCCTGCCCCGTGGCACCTGCCTCATACCCACATTGTGACCTCCTCATCTCTCTGTGGGGCTTCCTACTGATGCTAAGGGCCAAAACTTCATGGCTGCTCAGGGACCTGATGAGGGTTTTCCCCCAGCAAGCAATTCTCAGGTTCTTCAGCTGGGTGTCCTCCAATTGAATTCAGTTCTGACACTAACTACTCAGAGTTAACACCAGGTCCCACAAGGTAAAGGGTTCAGTCCCACAGAACTGTCCCCACAGCAGATACCCATTGCAAAACTGAGCCCCTTGTGCTTCTTACCCACTGACTATAAAATGGAGGATCTCACAAGCCTTTTCTCATGTACAAAAATTTGCTAGAATAGGCCACCGGACTTATGATGTGTTTTACTTCTGTTAACCAGTTTCTTATAAAGGACAGAAGTCAGTAACAACCAACTTAGGATAAGACTTGGAGGAGAGGCAGAAGCAGGGTTTCTAAGCCCTTCCAGGAAAGTCTCTCTCCTAGTACCTTGATGCATTTGCCAACCCAGAAGCTCTCCAACTCTATGGTTTTGGGGTTTTTATGGAGGCTTCGCTATGTAGGAATGATCAATTAAATTATTGGTCATTGGAGGTTAACTTGATCTCCAGCCCCTCTCCCCTTCCTGGAGGTTGGGGGATAGGGCTAAAATTTCCAACCCTCTAATCACTGCTTGGTCTTTCTAGCTACCAGCCTCCCCCTGAAGCTGTGTAGGGGCCCACCAAGAGTGCCCTCATGAGAACACAACATATCTATCACCTCAATCACAGAAAACTCTTAGGGTTTGGAGAGGTATATGCCAAGAACCAGAGCCACAGACCAAATATCTTTCTGTGATATGAGGGATCCATGAGTAATGGTGCCCTCTGGCGTGGACTATGACTTATGGGTGACAGTGTGTAATGTCTTTTAATTTCCTTCCATCAAATGGTTGGTGCATTAACACAGTTGCTTTGTATGGCCTCTCTGAAGATGTCCAGTGAGACTATGTGATCAGCTCATCCAAAAACTGTTGCCGGCCTGGCAATGCACTTCATTATATCTGCCTTCTCCTTAGCCTGGCCTTAGTCTTTTCCCGCACCCCTGCTGCTCTGGTATCACACTCTCAAATAAACTGCTGATGCTTTATTTTTTGCTTTAAGCTGTGTTTTCTGGGGAACTTAAGCTCAGGCACTGAAATGGCAGTTTTAGTGACTTGCAACATTATAAAATGTTGCCTTTTACTGGAGGGACTAATACATTACATAGTAGCAAAAACTAACTTGCTTTCCTGATGGAGGAGAGATTCTGCAAGTATGGTATGTGGAATGAGGATAAGCTCCACTCCTGCTCCAAACACATTGTTAAATTTCAGCAATAAAATTTTGAATATGCAAGTATATTCAAAATTATATATCTATCATTGAAATTGCATATAGAAATATACATTTGATTGTGTATTATATATTTTTGTATATAAAATATATCAATTATATATAAACTATATATATATATATATATATTTGTGTATTATATAATTATTTTATAAGGAAGGAGATAGAAATAAGTAGTTGCCAGCAAGAAAGGAAGATCACAGCCCTAAGCATAAGTACCTTTCTCATACCTCAGAATCCCAGGTATGGAGAGAGTATAGACCTTATAATTTGGTGGTTGCTCAGGAACAGAGAACATGGTCCTTGAAGAAAGGCAGAGAATGAAGACTAAGCCCTCTGTAGGAAAGCTGAAGCCTCCAAATGACACCTTTTCCATGTAAAATAATTTAGAGAGACTCCATCCATTGTGATACACTAGGGTAGAAATACTGGGTAGAAAATTCTTCCTTGAAAAAATATAATACCAAGCCTGTGCCGTACATAGTTTTGAATCCAAATTTATAGTCTCAGGATTGTATGGGAGCTTGAAACAAAATGTAAGACCTGGTCCTAGACCCCAAATCTACTGGGTACCTGACACAAGTAAATGGAAATTATCACTGTACAAAGAACCTAAGAATATTCACAAGAACAAACAAAACCAAAGAAAGATTACAAAGCACAAAGAGAAATAATTTTTAGATTTTATTTATTTATTTATTTGTCAAATAGAGAGAGAGAGAGAGAGAGAGAGCGCACACGTGCACACAAGTGGGCAGAGTGGCAGGCAGAGGCAGAGAGAGAAGCAGGCTCCCTGCCGAGCAAGGATCATGACCCGAGCCGAAGGCAGCAGCTTAACCGACTGAGCCACCCAGGTGTCCTGAGAAATAATTTATCATGCAATGGAGTTAGCAGACAGTAGGAGAATTGAGATAATGCAGCAATCTTTAAGAGTTTATAAAGTAACCATATTTTTAAAAAAAGGAACAAAAGCAACGAAAAACTAAAAAAGATGTTAGAATGATGAGAAATATAAAAAGTGAACAATGAATCTTGGAACACTGAAAAAATGAAATAAAATAAGTATAAAAAGCAGGATGATTTGGAAAAGAAATAAATAATATGCACAGAAACAGGAAAATATAGTTTTTAAAATTAAATAATTGTATGAATTTAAAAGGTTAGACTTAGTTGAAGAGAGAATAGATAAAGTAGAAGATAGATCTGGGAAGTTACACAGAATGTGTACATTGGAGGGGGAGGAAAAGTGGGAGTGAGGGAGGGAGAGAGAATGAATAAAAGCTGAAAGAAGGTCCATTTAGAAAGCATTCCCCAAATAGACAGTAGAGTGGACAGGACAAAAGTAGTAATTGAAGAGATGAAGAAGTATTTAAAAAGGAAAAAAATAAGTCATATATAAACAAGGCTGAATGCATACTTCTCCCTAATAGATCACATTCATCATATAGATCAGATGGTAATTTTTTTCAAAATGCTAAAAGGATAAAAAAAAATCTAGAATTATATAACCAGCGAAAATATTTTTCAAGAGCAAAGACAAAACATATATTTTCAAAGACTGAGAGTTGCCGACTCAAAAACTCTCACTGTAAGAGGTATTAAGAAAAATATTGACCCCTGGAAGGAGGGAGTGAAATGCAGGGTAGAGCAATGATGCTCATTAGTGATGAGCAATAAAGTTGGAAAACAATTCTGCTGATCAAAATACATCATTGAGAACGAAATAACCTAGCCAATTTTAGATTTCAAGAACAAGGTGCAACAAATACTGGACAAGAATCACAAGGGAGAGAGGAAAAGCATGATTAGAATTTGAACACTTCAATTTTTTTTTGAAAGATGGATGGAGACTTAGAGTATAAGTCCCATACTTATTTTCACTAAAAATTTAAGAGTAGCCATGTAAACAATAAAATTAGAGTATATACTTTCTTTTCCAGGAAAGAGGGAAGCTAGGGTAAATCTAATGAGGGAGGGAAAAGTAAGAGGATAAAGACTTAAGCAAAAGCACTGGAGTAAGTAGAGAATAGTAAAATGATGATACCTGTAATCGCAGGTAATGGAAGTGAATTAATGTATGTGACAAAAGAGAAGAGATTCTTAGATTGGATTTAAAAATCTGGCATATGGTATTTATAAGAGAGACATGTTAAATGCAGTGACACAGAGAAATTTGAAAAAAAAGGAATGGAAAATAGATATTCTAGATAAATAGATGAATCTAGATATTCCAGATGAATACACTGCTGTACCAAACAATATCAGGACAAGAAACATTCATTCTAAGATTAAGGACATTGTGGCAGATAACGAGTAGCATTACCCAATAACACAAAAAGTAGTTTACCAAGACGCACTAACCAATGATCTGTATGAACTAACATAGCCTTCAAATGTGGAACTAGGAAGTTGAGAGAGCTTGACAATATTTCATCCATAGTGGAGGCTGCCGAAATCCTGCTCCAGCTCCCTTGACTTAACCCCCTCGTGGAGCCAATTACCTTCCGTGTCTGTCTGCTCGAGGGTCTTCTTTGGCTTTGGGTGTGTTCAGAGCCTGAGGTGGGCAGCTGGCAGTGAGGAGGAGTTGGTAGTGTCTTAGGAAGTTAAGAAGAGTTGGTGGATGGACGCTCCAGTTTTTTGCCACTCAGTGGGGTCAGTTCTGAGTTGTGTTCCGTGGCGCTTCTCTAAGGGAGTCTGGCTGCTCTAACCTTTTGCCACAGAACTGGCAGCTTATTTTCTAACAGCTCTGGAAGCAGAATCCTGCAATCCGTTTCTCGGGGCAGAAAGCAAGGTGTTGCCAGGGCTATGCTCCCTCTGGAGGCTCTAGCGGAAAATCAGCTCCTTTCTCTTCTAGCTGCTGTTGCCTGTGGGCATTCCTTCGCTGTGGCCACAGCTCTCCATTCTCTGACTTCATGGTCATGTTGTTCTGCTGCATGAAAGACCTCTCTGCCTCCTTCTCATAAAAATGCACTGGGCCCACCTGGAGAACCCAGGACAATCCCCTCATCACAAACTCTTTAATTTACCACATCCTTGAAGTCTTTTTCCCCTCCTGTATAAGATAACATGCACAGGTTCCAGAGAGCAGGGTGTGGATATTTTTGGGGGAGGAGGGGTTCACTATTCAGTCCTAGTGGGACTGAGCTGCAGAGCGATGAATGTATGAATGCAAACCTTCCATCTCTTGTCCCACTTCCCTCCTTCCCCATAGCGCTTCCTGGGACCACGTCCCAAGTAAATGATTTGTACCGAAGTCCTTGTCTAAGTTTGTTTTTAAGAGAAAACAAGGCTAAGATAACATCCACAAAGAGTGATTTTAAAATACCTTTCTTAGTAATTGGTAAATCAAACGGGTAAAACCTAAGCATAAGGAATATCTGAATGATTAAAAAACTTGATTCTGTGGATTTGTGTAATAACCTCTAACACTTATATAGCATCTAAGATATACTAGGCATTTAACAGGTGTGCTAAGTGCGGCCCAGAGAGATTAAGTGAGTCATCCAAGATCACACAGCTGGTAATTGGGAGTGAAAGCCTGTGTCTTGACTATTTTACTATATTGCTCTTGACACCCCAGATCTCTGTATCTAGCAATTGACGTATGAAGAATCATTGCACAATGCGAGGGACATTTACAATGGTTGATTATCTATTAAATCAAAATGAAGACCCCCTCAGTAAATTGCAAGAATCAATATTAAAAGACCTTGTTCTGGAATCAAAATGAATTGTAGACCCAATTTACAAATAGCCACAAAATCTCTTACAGTTTTAGGTGCACACATTAATAAAATCTCCATATTTCTCATTCACTTATGGGAAAAACAAGATTCCATATATATAATTAGAAAATGTTCATGACTGATAATGAAAACTTTACTTACCAAACTTTATGAGATGCTGCTGAATTAGTATTTGTTTAGAAATTTAAATTTTTAAATATTCATAATAGGAAAGGAATCTGAGAAAGCTGGGGAAGATTCTGTGCTTTGGTGTTTTTTCATAAGATTTTACTTATTTTAGAGAGTGCAGATGAGTGGGAGGAGGGTCCAAGGGAGAGAATCTTCAAGCTGACTCCCCACTGAGTGCAGAGCCTGACACAGGGTGCGATCATGACCTGAGCTGGGAGCCGAAACCAAGAGTTGGACGCTCAACCGACTGAGCCACCCAGGCAACCCTGTGTTTTAGTTCTTATAAACAAAACTAGTAATACACACAACGAAGAACTAGAAACAAAAGTACACATTGAGGATAAATAGGCCATCGATATTGGCTACCATATGTAAAACTATATATATTAAAAGTGGAGGGTAGAAAATTCCCTTGACGATATAGTTTTTGTCTTTGGGTTAATCAGGAACATTCAGAGGACAGGAAAGCATCCTGTGTTGCATCGATTGTAAGGAGGAACATAAGCACTGGACAGCAATGTCAAAGCCTGCTTTGAACCAGTGGAAAGAAGCACAGGGGATGATAGGCGATTTTCCCCTCCAGCTGTTGTGACTGGGCATGACCACCTGAGAGCTGGTGTGGCCCCTGAACAAAGAACCTGACAGTGTGCATGGCAGAGACCATCGGGCTACTGACTGATTTCTAATTTCCCTGATACAGGTAGCATTTCCAGAATAAATCAAACAAAAAGCTGAAGGACATTGGGGAGCAGGTAGTATTTTCTTGTATATTTCCAGTTGCAGGTTGGGACTTTGGAAGAAGAACAGGGCATTAGAATTGATTTTTATATATTTAATATGGCTGGAGTTAATGGCTTATAGATTTTTGTAACATTAGGCTCAGTTAGAGATGCTGGCTTTGAGCCACAATTTCAAAGGACTTGGGAAGGAAGAAACCTTTTTTTTTTTTTTTTTTTTTGAGCTGGACTGAGAAATCTCTTTGTAGGCTATTTTAGTTTATATGTATACCCCTGAAATTTTGGAGAACGTGAATTTCAGATAATAGGCATAATTGCTTTTGTATTTTTAGACAACTTACAGTGGTGTGCTTGGGGTATTGGTGGTAGAGATATTAGTGAAACAGTCCACGCTTGCCCTGGAAAAGTTGCTGTCTCTCCTGAGCCGGATGCAGTGTGTGTTTAACGGAGTGTATTCACACAGAAGAGGTTGACTTGTGTCTGCTTCAGTCTTTTTTATCCCAGATCATTTGTATAACTATGTTGGGGTTTTCAGGCTTGGGGATTTGGTGACCTCTGGTTCCTCAAAGCCCAGCTCCTCCTACTCTGACTCCTTCCCCTCTAAACCCCAGGAAATGATGAGAATCAAGGTTCTATTTTCTGAGGCGATGTGTGGGATCTTGGGATGCTCAGTGTGAGCTTTGGAGAACGGTGAAGAGAGAGATGAACTATGAGGAGACTTGCATGGCTGATCCAAAGACTTTAAAACTAAAAATAGAGGTTCATTAAATAGGACCCAAACTGCAAACCAAATGGTATGGGAAACATCGACAAACAAAACCTCACACCAAGGAAATGGTAACAATGAAAAGAATACCCCAGTCATTCGTAGGAACTGTTAGTTTAGACGGGAATGTACTTGTTGCTTGAGACTTCAGACCTGTTCAAGCTGGAGTCTAGAGTGTGAAACAGACAAAAAGAACTGAACATTCTAGAAGTGTGTTAATGGAGGAGGTTCTTATGTTAACATTATATAGTAATGTTTAATAAAATATATACAAATATTAAGTGTATAGCTCTATGAATTTACGCACACACACACTCATGTAAGCATCATCAAAATCAAGATAGTAAGCGTGCCCCTCACTCTGGAACACTCCCTGATGTCTCTTCCCATTCACTGTCTAGACTTCTCACATTGTTAATCACTGTCCTTATTTCTGTGTCCTTAGACCGGCTTTGCCTGTTCTAATCTCATGCAAGCAGGATTGTATAGAATGTGGATGAGCAGAGTCACTATGAACACTCCTTTTCATATCATTTGGTGCTCATAGGCACTCGTCTTTGTAGGCTGTATACCTAGGAGTGGAATTGTGGGGTCAGAAGGTGGGCGTATAGTTAGCCCTGGGAGATACTGCCAGCTTCCCAAAGTTCTTGAACCAGCTTTGTATTCCTGCCAGCAGTGCACGAGAACACCAGCTGTTCAACAGACTTGCCAACACTTGATATTTTTGGTCTAGCATCTCACTCTGTTTTTAATTTACATTTACCTAACGAGAACATTTTCATGCAAGTTGGTCATTTAAATATATCCTTTTGTGGAGCACCTGTTCAAGTCTTGCACCAATTTTTTAAAGATTGGATTTCCTTTTTCTTATGGATTGGCAGGTGGTATTTATATATTCCAGATGTGTTCTTTCTCAAATATAGGAACTGTGAATTTCTCCTATCCTTTGCCTATTTGCTGTAATGATACTTTTTGATGACCAGAAATTCTTCATTTTATTGGACTTAGGTTATCATTTTTTTCTTCTATGGTTAATACATATTTTACCCTTTAAGAAAAAGCTTAATCTACCTCACGTTCATAATGATAGTCACCAAAGCTTTCTTGTAGAAGTCTCAACATTTTAACCTCACATTTGGATTAATGGTTCACCTCAAATTCACCAAAAAATGGTACGTACACAAATTAATTTTTTGCATGTGAAGTAGGGATCAAGGCTTGTTTTCATTTTTTAAGAGACTATCCAATTTCTTGAGCACCATCGATTGAACAGGTCATACTTTCCCACTGATTTACATTGTGCCCTTGTTATAAATCAACGTATAAATGTGTTTATTTCTATATACTGGTTTGTTCCATTCGTCCATTTGTGCTGTGTATCAATGTCACACTGTTTTTAAGATAGTTTTCTACTAAATCTTGAAAATTAGTGATGTATATTCTCTGACATTTATTTCTACTTGAAGGTTTTTATGGTGATTCCAGATCCTTTGCATTTTCATGTAGTTTTAAAAGATTATTTATTTGAGAGAGAGAGTGCACACATGCATGTGTAAATGGGGGGGGGGCAAAAGGAGAGGAAAAAAGAGAATCCCAAACAGACTCCCCACTGAGCAGGGAACCCAACACAGGGCTCAGTCCCAGGACCCTGAGGTCAGGAGGACCTGAACCAAAACCAAGAGTCAATTACTCAACTGACTGCACCACCCAGATGCCCCTTCATGTAGTTTTTAGAATCAGTTGGTTAATCTCTATGAAAAACCTAATGAAATTGGATAGGAATTGTGTTTATCAGTCAACTTGAGAAGGATTTATATCTTAACAGTATTATGGTTTTAGTCTATGAATGGTGGCTATTTGTTAAGTGTTCACTAGTTTTTCGCAGCAATGTACTGTACTTTTTATATGGAGGTCTTTCTCATCTTGCCTTAGATTTTTTTCCTCCTAGGTATTGGACATCTGTGATGTTATTATAGGACATATCACTTTTTAAATTTTATTTTATAGTGTCTGTAACTATCTATTATAGAAAAATGCATTTGATATTTCTGTATGGACTTTTTATCTGGATATTTTCCAAAATTCACTTTTTAATTCAAATAGTTTTTGTGGATTCTTTTTTATTTTGGCATTTTGAAGAAATTTCATGTGGTGATGATGTATTATGTTTTTAGATATGTTGCTAGATGATATTTACTATTTTTTGAGAATTTGTTGAGCTTTTATCGATGAAGGTATTGCCATATAATCTCTGTACACAATCATGCTCTTTGTGAAAAGGCAGTTTTACTTATTTCCTATTTTTGTATTTTTATCTTTTTCTTATCTTATTGCATTAGTTGAGATCACCATTACTAAGTTGTATAGGAGTGGTAAACATTGCATTCTGGTTTTGTGCCCAATCTCAGAGGAAAAAAGTTTAATTTTTAAGGTATTATCATTAGTTTTTCTTTTTGAAAATAATTTTATCAGATTGGGGGAGTTCCTTCTAGTTCTCTTTGCTGATACGTTTATTATAATGAAGTGTTGAATTTTCAAAAAAAATATTTTTGCATCCGTTGAGCTAATTGTATCACCTTTCTCCTATATTCTATCAGTGTGGTCAGTTACATTGATCCAGTTTTCACAAATGTAAAACAAAACTTGCCTTCTTGGGATAAATCCCACTTGGCCATTATGTGTGAAATTGTGTGTGTGCATGTGTATGTTTGTGTGTGTTGCTAGATTGTTTTTGCTACATTTTTGATATTTTTGTTATTTTATATTCATGAAGTATTGGCATAGTTTTTGTCTCTTGTAGTGCTCTTGTCAGGGTCTTTTTTATGGTTATCTTTGACCATGAAATGATTTGGCAAGTAGCCTCATTATTTTTCTATTTTCTGAAAGAATTTGTGCATTGTTGTTTCTCTTTTTAAAAGATTTTTTATTTATTATTTGACAGAGAGTGCACAAGTAGGTTGAGTGGCAGGCAGAGGGAGAGGGAAAAGCAGGCTCCTCGCTGAGCAGAGGGGCTTGATCCCAGGACCCTGGGGATGTGACCTGAGTCGAAGGCAGAGATTAACCCACTGAGCCACCCAGGCGCCCCTGTTGTTATTTCTTTATTGAAGGTTTGCTAAAATTCCACAGTGAAGCTTTTGGGTCTTTGAATTTTCTTTATGATTAGATTTTCTAAGTGTCAAATCAATTTATTTAACAGGTGGAACAATTGAAATTTTGTATTTTGTCTTCTATGTTGTGTACTTCAAGGAATTCTTAAAGTTATTTAAATTACTATATTGACAGACATACCATACCATGTCATCATGGTTTCTCCTGACCCAAACGTCAGTGTCTCTCCATCTTTGTTCACATTCCTTGGTCACAGCTCATTTACCAGTCTCCTGAAAAATTGCTCTTTGATAGTGTTTCTGTTGTCTTGTTCCAAACTTCTGTAGCCAAGAGTTAACCAAAGACCAACAGAAATTGCTGTGTGGATTTCTAAGGTCTCTTCTGCATGGTTCTGCCCGCCCTCAAGTCCTTGCTGCTGCTGTCAGCCCCAATCTTCACTCTCTAGGTGGAGGACTCGGGCTTCGCTACATGGTGACACTGAGTCTCCACGCTTAAGCTCTGCTTCTTTGAGCAGAGTGACCCACAGGGCAAGTGTGGGTGCTTGTGGGCATGCCACAAGTGCTTCTGCTTCTTCAGGGACTGCAGCAGCCCTCCTTGACTGTCAGCCAATTCCTGGAAATAACTGTCATCTCTTCTGTAGGCTTCATGGGTGTATGTGGTCGGAGGAAGTCTGATACCAGCTAAACTGTCACAGGTGGAACTGCAAGCCAGAGTTACTTTGTTTCTAGTTATGATTTCACACTTTTTCAGTTTGTGTGCCATAGCTTTTTTTTTTCTTCATTCAGTGTTACATGTTTCTTCCAGTTGTTATCCACAGAACAGGGATAAAGACCACCAATACTGGATAAAGGAACATGGTGGTTTTTGCCCTCTTCCTTGTTAGAGCTGAAAGATTCTGGTAAAGGATTCTACTGGGACTGTGTGTTCTTGACTTGATATGAACTAATAATATGTGGGTATTATTTTAGTCTAGAGCTATGGGTATAAAAAAGGAGGACTTGCTAGGAAAATATAAAGTTATGGGAAAAACATTAGTTGCAAAAGGCTACGTCCTATGGGGATATATATGATTCTGTATATTATTAGGGATATAGAAATGTGCCTATGTGCCACACACGTAACATGCTACCAAACTATAAGGAAATTCATATACATAATAAATACTAAATATAAGTTGCTCCCTTCTTTTTTGGGAAATAAAGAAAGAGAATGGGATCAGTGGACTCGAAGAAGGTGAATATTCATGGTATTTATTATATTTTATTACTGTAAAAAACTTCTAGGCAAGTATGACAATACTTTGTTAAATATGGGTAGGAATATATGAGTTTTATTAAGTTATTGGGTGCACTTTATTTTATTTGTCCATTTATCAACTTCTATGGTGAACTGGTTTTCCTAGTTCTCCTTCCCACTTCTGACCCTAGATGAGCCTGCTCGAATTGCCATACCCTGTTCTTCTGGGAGGCAAGTTTTATTCTGAATCTGGGTATGAAAAAATGCATTTATTGCCATAAAATGTCATATTAAATTTGAGTCACTGTTCTTACTTGCATATACATCTGGGATTCTAAATCTGTCCATATTTGTCCCCCATATCTCCATTTACATCATAGGGATAGCCTCTAGTAAGTAGAGCGTTTAGTAAGCACAGGGACCCTTGAGGACAGAATCTACGATTTACATGGCTCTGATCACCAAGACATGGACTCCTACTGGTTCAGGCAGCTGGCATTGTGACATTTTATTAGCTGCAAGTTGCATGAAGTTTCCTCATTGTTTTTCCTGTTCCAGGGACAGATGTCTATATCTACATCTGGAAAGTGAGAACACATCTGCATTTCAAAATAATTTTTAATTATGAAATACTTAAAAATATACATAAAGTGCACCCAAGATTAGAAGAGATTGGAATATATATCCTAAGATAGAAAAGTAATCACGTTTCTTAAAACTTTTTTCAGGTGTGCGAGTGCTTTTTCTGGGTGTGTGTGTGCGTATGTACATGCGTGTGGACTAGGTCGATACAAACTGTCTCCTTGCTGTGTTTGTTGAGGTCTAATGTATATACAGTAAATGGGATAAATGATAGAAGTACAGCTCAATGACAGGCATACCCTCACGCAATCGCCACAGACTAGATTAGCGAAAGTTTCCATTTTCACCAAATTTCCCTGTTACTGTTCTAGAAGTTTATTGATCTTCACATTCAAGCCCTCTTTCTTTATATTTGAAAAACTTGCTCGTTTTTTTATCTCTGCTGCCCAGCATCCTTCCATCCTGTCACCTCGAAGTCTGTTTTGGTCATAGCTTGCGCACTTAATACCAGCTGAAGCTTTTATTTTGATTGAGATACAACTTACATGGGATAAATCCACCCATTTAATGCAGGTAACACAGTGGGTTTTAGTGTAGTCCCAGTATCTTGCAATGCCCATCATTATGTAATTCCAGAACCTTTCCAGCACCTCGGAAGGAAAGCTTATACTCGTGAGCTTTCCACATTCCCCCCTCACCCAGCCCTGGCCATTACCCACCTGCTTTCTGTCTTCATGGATTTGCTTATCTGGCACATTTCAAATAAATGGACCCATGTAATTTTGACCATGGGTGCCTTAGCACAGCACACTGACCGCTGGCATTCCATTGTGCGCATATGCTTTTTGTCCGTTTATCGAGATGTGGGTGTTGTTCCCACTCTTTGGCTGTCGCGAACAACGCTCCAGGGAATATTCGCGTACAAGGGCTCGGGAGACGTATACCTAGGAGTGGAATTACTAGGTGACGTGACAGCTCTATCCGCGACTTTGAGTAGTGGCCGAACTGTTCTGCAGCCACCGTTTGCATCAAGTGCCGTCTTTGTGGTTTCGGTTTACAGTTCCTGCAACTAATACTGTGGAATGTGTTTTCATGTGCAAGATTATTTCCAACTTTTGGTTCATTTCCAGAGTTCTGACAAAGTTGACTGATCATTTTGCTGGTGTTTGCATTGCTTTTAGGGAGACGATTTTTGAAGGTTTTTAGTACTCTTCTATTTCCAATGATATCTTTTCTTTTCTTTTCTTCCCTCTCTCCCTTTCTTTCTCTCTCTTTTTTTCTTTCTTCCTTTCCCTTTCTCTCTCTCTCTCTCTCTGTCTCTACCTTAGCTCTCACAAGAGATTAGTACTATCTGGCCTCTGCTGAGTAGCAAGTTACCTGCCATTCACCAACACATCCTAGGTGGTTAGCTAAAACTGTGGGACCTGCTCGGCATCCCCTATTCTGTCAAAAAATCAATTAAGTGCCAAGCTGAATGTTGGAAAATCTTCAAAGCACATTTTTGGCTTTGTTTTCTTGCCCCTCATTTCGTTTAAAAAATATTTGGGGCTTATTTACTTAGTATATTTACATATGGAGATATTATAGGATTTATATATAATGTATAAAATAGCATATGTATAATACATTATATGATAATTATATTATTAAATTATATATAATATATTACACTTTAATATATAATTATTATATATTACATTAGTATATATTATTTCTTTCAAATATATGTAAGTTCAGGATAGAAATTTATAAACATTGCTTTAGTTTCTTTCCTTAACTGATTTTCAGGTTATAATTAAAAAGGAGAAAGGATAAATTTGTAAGTGATAAATATGTTTTTATCCAAGTCAGTCCTTTACTTTTTAAAAATTACTTCTAATATGGGGAAACATTACTAGTGTAGCCTAGAGGCCTGTTATAATTGCTTATAATCATTTTTTGGCATTTTTTTATTGTAGTAAAACATACATACCATAAAACTTACCATTTTAGTCATTGTTAGGTATAGAGATCTGTGGCATTGAGGACATTCACAGTGTTGTACAACCTTAACCACGGCGTTTCCAACACTTTTTCAACCTCTTAATCTGAAAATCTGTGTCCATGAAACACTAACTGCCCATTCCATCCTCCTTCAGCCCTGGAAAACCATTCTACTTCCTGTCTCTAAGAATTGCTATTCTAGGTACTTTGTATAAGGAGAATCATACAGAATTTGTCCTTTTGAATCTGGCTTATTGCATTTAGCATGATGTCCTCAAGGTCCATCCATGGGGTAGTGGGTGTCAAAATTTCATTCTATAGTGGCTTGTTTGTATATGTCATTTTATTGGACAATATGTTTCTGTGGGAAAGTCCATATTTTTAATTTCCTTGTATCTCCAGTGCAAATAAAAGTGGGCTGAATGAGTACATTAACACTGATAAGTTTAGTTAATTTGGGGCAATCATTTTATTAGCATTCACAATTTTTTTTCAACATCAACCACCGCCCCCCCCCCCCCCAGTTGTCAAGGGTTAAATTATTCCTTGATTTGCCATCTCAGGATATTTTGCTCATTTGGATGTCAGTTACTTGCTGTTTAAGCTTTTGACACCCTGCTTGACAGGACTATCTGTCCATCAGAGCGAATTATTTTCCTGAGGTGATGAGATCTTAAGATGGAGGGATCATCACACTTATTCCAATGGCAACGAATTAAGAGACGCCAATGACCATTCCATATTTTAGATGATGTGCTTAGTCCTTCCCATAGATAATTCAGTCTTGAGAGCAGTATTTCAAAACAAATACCCATGATGTTACAAATTATTTATTGACCCTTTCTTAAATTCATTATAGGCTCTTGACAGCTAAAATGTCATTTTCTTTTTTGAAAGCATGTGTTTCTTACAAAATTATCTCATATAAATATTGATTTTATGAATTCCTTATTTGTCTGTTCTCTGGTAGAACCAACAGATGATCCCACATGATTTGGACGGGCCTCATTTTCTTTTTTTATAATTTTTTTTTTTTTAAGATTTTTATTTATCTCTTTGAAAGACAGAGATCCCAAGTAGTCAGAGAGGCAGGCAGAGAGAGAGGGGGAAGCAGGCTCCTCACTGAGCAGAGAGCCCGATGTGGGGCTCGATCCCAGGACTGGGATCATGACCTGAGCCGAAGGCAGAGGCCTTAACCACTGAGCCACCCAGGCGCCCCTGGCCTCATTTTCTTTATGTTTCAGCAAGTCTGGTTGTGCCTCTTGACGAGGTTAGAAGCAATGGTATCATTTCCCAGGTGGGGACTGAGTTAATACAAATGGTCCATTCGATAACTGAGCAGTGACCGAGGAATATTACTGATATTCCCGATGATTTAATTAGCTCTTCGCTTCTTTTTACAATGTCTTCTAAATTCTTTTTTTGTACAGTTTTAACAGAAACTTTGACTTTTTCAGCTCTTAGTTTTAACTTGATTCTGAAAAGTCATGAGGGATTTATGATTTTTCGTTTACAAAATTTCTTCCTTTTTCCAGTTCCTATTGCGCATTCTTTTGTTATCTCTTTCCTGGCACATGTAACTTTCTACATTGCATTCCTTTCTATTCTATCTGAAAATGCATGTGACGTCTTTCTAAGCATGCTGCATCTCCACGTTTTTTGTATCGCGAATTGTGACGGACTTAATCCTTGTCTGCAAAAAGCAGAGAACCTCTCATGTTGAGTTCAAGTGTACTATGTGTGTCTTATATTCATTAGTCCAGGGTTAATTAGCTGCTTCCTTTATATAAAATCAACACTCTAGCCAAGGTAGTGTTTTTTTCTTCTGTAATTTCTTTTTTTTAAAAGATATATTAATTTTAGAGAGAGAGAACATGGGGGATGGGGACAAGGTTGAAGGAGACAGAATCTCTCTGCCCAGCACGGAGCCCAGTGTGGAGCCTGATCTCAGAACCCAGAGATCGTAACCTGAGCTGAAATCAAGAGTCAGATGCTTGAGACTGTGCCACCCAGACACACCTCTTCTGTAATTTCTTATATAATAATACAACTTCTAAAATAATAACATACCCCACCTAAAACCTCCTTCTTACCCTCCTTTGTTTATGTGAATCCTGTCCACCAGCCCTGTCATGATTTTTCTGTCCCAGACCACAGTCCTATTCCTTGCTTATAGGACCTTATGGAGAGGAAAAATACTGGCTTTGGAGTTAAACTTTGGTTTGGTCCTTTAATAACTGTGGGGTTTTGGTTAACTTACTGAAATTTTGAATATGCACAATGTAACAATAGTCTTTCCCATGAGATTTTGTTTTAATTTTTAATTTTTACTTAACTGTATTTCTTTTGATTTTTTTTTTTTTTTTAAGAGAGAGCAGGGGAGAGCATGTCTGCATGAGCAGAGCGGATGGGGAAGGAGAGGGTGAGAGGAAATCCCAACAGACTCCACCCTCCATGCAGAGACCAAGGTGGGGCTTGATCTCAAAACCCAGAGATTGTGACCTGAGCCGAAATCGAGAGTTGCACCCCAACTGACTGAGCCATGCAGGCACCTCTAACTTTTACTTAATTTTTATTATTATCCTAATCCCTTAACACGGGGTCTGCCCTCTCACAGACCTTCTTACAACATAGTACTGTTGACTGTAGGTACAGTATGGTCCAGCACGTCTCCGGAGCGGGCTCATCTTCCTTCACTGAGACTTCATACCCGGTAGCTTCTCCGTTCCCTCGCCTCCCCCCCACCCCGCCACCACTGTGGTGCTCCCTGTTTCCATGGGTTTGGCTCTTCCACAAATCTGTTACAGGTGCAGTCATGCCACATTTGCCCTTGGTGACTGGCTTATGTCACTTGTGTACTGTCTTCAGGTTTCATCCATGTTCTTACATATTGCAAGTTCGCCTTCTATTTCAAGGCTGAATAATTTCCATCGTATGTAACTTTTTCCTTAAATCCATTCAGTCATCGTGGGCATTGGGGTTGTTTCCACGTCTTGGCCACTATGAATAGTGCTGCCACAAACACGGCAGCATTAATATCTCTCTGATCCTGATTTCAGTCCTTTTGGATAAATACACAGAAGTGAGAGCATATGCTGGGTCATGCAGAAGTTCTATATTTAATTTTTTGAGGAACCTTCATGCTAGTTTGCATAGAGGCAGGACCGTGTTACCTTCTCACCACCAGTGTTCAAGGCTTCTGACTTCTCCATGCCCTTGCCAACATTTGTTGTCTTTTTTTAAAAATAATATCTATCCCAATAAGTGTGAAGTGAGGTGTTTTTTGTTTGTTTGTTTTTGTTTTCTAAGATTTTATTTATTTATTTGACAGAGAGAGAAAGAGAGAGAACACAAGCCATGGGAGCCGTAGAGGGAGGGAGAGAAGCAGGGTCTTCACTGAGCAGGAGCCTGACATGGGGCTCCATCCCAGGACCCTGGGATCATGACCTGAGCCGAAGGCAGAGGCTTTAACCACTGAGCCGCCCAGGGGTCCCAGTATTAGTATGACCTTTAAAGTAAGTGTGTTTTGGCAATAAAGGATAAGACAGAAATTTGGATTGGTCTTTGTGTGTTAAACTATACCAAACTCATTCCCTGAGAGTATTTCCTTTTTTCTTTTTTTTTTTTAGTATCATGGTAAGACACTTAACGCGAGATATAGCCCACCGACAGGCCGACAGTGTGCAGCACACTGTTGTCAAGCGTAGGTAGAGTGTCGCACAGCTGCTGATCTCTGCAACATTTATGTTGCATAACTGAAGCTTTATCTTTCTAAGATTTTATTTAATTAATCGAGAGAGAGAGAGAGAGAGATCATGAGCAGGAGGAAGGGTAAAGGGAAAAGCAAACTCCCCACTGAGCAGGGAGACTGATGCGGGGGACCCTGGGATCATGACCTGAGCTGAAGGCAGACGCTTAACCAGCTGAGCCACCCAGGCGCCCATCACTGAAATTTTCTACCGCTGAGCCTACAGCTCCCCATAGCCTGCCTCCTCCAGGCACTCATAGCCACCATTCTATTCTCTGTTTCTGTGAGTTTAACTGTATCTGATGACTCATGTAAATAGGAACATGCCGTATTTGTACCTCTGTGACTGACTAATGGCACTCAGTATAATGTCCTCAAGGTTCATCCGTAGTATATGCAAAAGAATTGAAATTAGGGTCTCGAAGACAAATTGGCATTCCCATGTTTATTTCGATATTATTCACAATAGCCAAGATTTGCAAACAACATAAATGTCCATCAACATGTGAGTAGGTATGAAGATGTATGTACATGGAGTAGAATATTGTTCAGTCTTCAAAAAGCATGAACCATTCAGGGTATCTTCTAACGTTTGTGGATTTACTTTGCCAGTCTTCTCTGACTTATGTTGTACCATATGTATTAGTGTAAACTGTCTCAAAATATTTTTTGGAATGAGGCTGTGTATGTATAGCTGTATATATACTTGGTTTCCAAAGTTGGTGTTAGATTGAGAGTGGTTGTTTTTCTAAAAGGACAAAACTTCTAAACAGCAGAAGATAACGTACAAAGAGTAAAGAAAAGAGCTCAAGGGAAGAAAGAAGTACGTGTGTGTGCATGATACCGACAACCCATTTCTCCATGATGCCTTTGTCTAATGGTATAATAGCAGTAATAATAACAACAACTGCATAGCGACTTCAAACTTTTCTCCTTAGAAAATTCTTGTCACTGATAGGACTTACCTTCTCCTATCTGTAAGTCTTATAATTAAAAAAATACATATATATATTTAAAAAATATATATATACACATATATAACATATATGTGTGTATATATATATATATATATATATATATATATATATAAAATGATATTGGGCACAAAGTAAAAAAAATTAAGTTACTGAAAAGTTACAGCAATATTCTACCTACATCTATTCCTGATGCAACTGGCAATCTAAGTTATCCGTTTCTTGTTGTTATCTATGCTGTTTACCTTCAGAGACATTCTCTGTAAATAAAGGCATATATGTATTTTCCTCCCTCTTTCCCTTTTTCTCTTATCAACGTAACTGTAAGATCATTCTGGAATTGCTTTTAGAGGCTGCATATCATCTCTTTTTAAAAGATATATATTTTATATATTTTTTTAATTTATTATTTCTTACACAAAGTCATTAAGATTTAATTTGCATCCATTGTTCCTATTTTTACAAATTTTAATTCCAGGGTAGTTAACGTATGGTTGGCATATTGGTTTCAGGTGTGCCAAATAGCAGTTCAGTATCGCATATATCCCTCAGTGCTCGTCGCAGTGTGGGCACGCTTAACCCTCTGCAGCTGTTTCACACATCCTCCCCTCACCTCTCCTCTGGTAACCTCTGTTTCTCCCCTGTAATCACGAGTCTATGTTTTTGGTTTGTCTCTTTTTTAAAAAAATTTCTTCATTTGCTTTGTCTCTTAAATTCCACATGTGAGTGAAATCATATGGCATTTGTTTTTCCTTGGCTGCATATTTCATTTAGCATTATACCCTCTAGATCCATCCATGTTGCAAATGGCAAGATCTCATTCTTTTTGCAGCTGAGCATTATTCCGTCATATATATACACCATGTATCTTCTTTATCCATTCATCTATAGATGGACACTTGAGGTGCTTCCATAATTTGGCTGTTGTAAATAATGTTGCAGTAAACCCATGGGTGCATATATTCTTTCAAATTAGTGTTTTCATATTTTTTGGGTAAATGCCCAGTAGCGAGATTACAGGATCATAGAGTAGCTCTATTTTTCACTTGTTGAGGAAACTCCATACTGTTTTCCGGAGTGGCTGCACCAGCTTGCATTCCCACCAATCGTTTTGTGGAAAACCCACAATTTTTCCAGTCACTCCCTAACTGAACTACACTTAAATAGTTTCCAGTCTTTCTATATTACAAGCAATGCTGCCTGAAGTCTTTTGCTTTCGTCATTCTACATGGTGTGAAACTGTTAAATTAGAGATGGCATTGGTTTATGCTTCTGCTAACAAGTATAGGACTGCCTGTCTCTGTGTACCTGTGCCACACATTTCCCAGTTTTAGTGAGGCATCATTGACAAAAATAGTATATGTTTAAGCTATGCATGGTGATGTTTGATATACATGTACATTGTGAAATGACTGCCACAGTCAACCTAGTGAATACATCCATGACCCCACACTCCACATAGTTACCCTTTCACATGTGTGGTTGAGAACATTTAAGATTCAGTCTCTCAGCAAATTTTGAGTGTACAAGTCATTATTACTAACTGTAGTCACCATACTGTATGTTAGCTCTCCAGAAATTACTCATCTTGTAACTGACATTTTGTACCATTTGACCAACATTTTCCCATTTCCAACCCCCATACCCCCCCAGCTGCTGGCACCCACCATTCTGCTCTGATTTTAAGAGTGACATTTTTAGATTCAACATGTGAGATTATGCAGTATTCGTCTTTCTGTGTGGGATTATTTTACTTAGTATTATATCCTCCAGTTTCATCCATGCTATCATAAATGGACAGATTTCCTTGTCTTTAAGGCTAATATTTTATTTTATTTATATATATGATATTTTCTTCATCTGTTCAGCCATTGCTAGCCATTTCTTTCCATATTTTGGGTACTGTGAATAATGCTGACAGACGCAAGAATGCAAATATCTCTTCGAGATCTGGATTGCAGTTCTTCTGGATATATGCCCGAAAGTGGGGTTGCTGGATCATACAATATTTCTATTTTAAAAATCTTGAGGAACTTCTATACTCTTCTGTAGGAGCTGCGCCATTTTTGCACCGACACCAACAGAGTGTAATGTTCCCCTTTTCTCCACATCCTCGCCAACACTTATCATTTGATAACCATCCTGACAGGTGGAAGGGGGTATCTCACTGTGGCTTTCATTTGCATTTCTCTGATGATGTGTAATGTTGAACACACTTTCATGTGTCTGTTGTCCATCTGGATGTCTTCTTTAGAAAGATGTCTACTCAGGTCCTCTGCCCAGTTTTAATGGGGTTATTTTTTAAAAATATTGAGTTATATGAGTTCCTTAAATATTTTGGATACTTATCTCTATTGTATATATGGTTTGTAAGTATTTTCTCCCATTCTTTAGGTTGCATTTTCAGTCTGTTGATTGTTTCCTTGGTGGTGCAGTTCGGTGTGGTCCCACTTACTTATTTTCACTACTGTTGCCTGATCTTTTGGTGTTATCCGTGCTCCCATTGCCAAGAACAATGGGAAGGAGCTCTCCCCCTGTGACTACTTCCGAGGGCTTTGCAGTTTTAGGTCTTATATTTACCTCTTTAATCCATTTTGTGTTGACTCTTGTGTATGGTGTAAGGGTTCAGTTTTACTCTTTTGCATTGGATATCCTATGTTCCCTACACCACATGGTAAGAAGACTCTTCTCTCCCCTTTTTGTATTCTTGGTGTCTTTCTTGAAGACTGGTTGATGGCATTTCAAGCGTATTTTTTAGCTCTCTATTCTGTTCCATTTGTCTGTGTGTTTGCTCGTCTATCAGTATCTTGTTGTTTTGATTCCCGTAGCTTTGAAATCAGGGGTTGTGCTGCCTCCAGCTTTGTCCTTCTTGCTTTGGCCATTTGGAATCTTTTGGGGTTTCCATATGAATTTTAGGATTGTTTTTTCTATTTCTGTGAAAAATGCCATTGGAATTTTATAGGGATTGCATTGAATCTGTAGGTAGCTTTGGTTAGTATAGATATTTTAACAGTATTGATTTTTCCAGTTCACAAACATGGAATGTCTTTCCGTTTCTTTGTGTCTTCTTCAATTTCTCCCATGAGTGTTTTATAATTTTCAGTGCACAGAACTTTTACCTCTTTGGTTAAATTCATTTTTAAATATTTTATTCATTTAGTGACATTGTAAGTGAGATTATTTTCTTGATTTCTTTTCCAGATAGTTTGTTGTTATTATAAGAACAGCTGATTTGTGCATGTTGATTGTAGATCCTGCAACTTTACTGAATTCACTTATTTAACTTTTTTTTGTGGGATCTTCAGGGTTTTCTATATATATAATTGTGTCATCTGCAAACAGAGACAGTCTTACTTCTTTCTTTCTGATCTGAATGCTTCTTATTCCTTTTTCATGCCTATTTTCTCGGGCTAAGACTTCCAATACTATATTTAATAAAAGTGGTGAAAGTGACGTGTTTCCTGTGTTGTTCCTGATTTTAGAGGAGAAGCTTTCAGCTTTTCACTGTTGAGTTGATATTGGTCGTGGACTTGTCATAATGGCCTTTATTATACTGAGGTACGTTTCTTCTGTAAATAATTTTTCAGAAGTTTTTATTATGAAAGGAGGTTGGATTTTGCTGAATACATTTTCTGGATCTATTGGGAAGAACATAATTTTCTCCTTCATTCTGTTAATGTAGTATATTACATTTATTGATTGGGGTATGTTGAAAATGTCCTTAGAGCTCAGGCATAAATCAATTATTTCTAATTCTTTGTTTGGCAATTCATTGATCTCCATTCTTTGGGAACAGTTAGTGGGAAATTATTGCCTTCCTTTGGTGATGTTTCCTTGATTTTTTTGTTCCATGCGGTCTTGTGTTGCTGTCTTCATGTTTGAAGAAGCTGTCACGTCCTCCTGCGCCTACCAGCTTGGCTTCGGGAGAGAAATACCTTCATGAGTCATCCCAACTCGCTGGCAGATCTGTGCTTGCTCACCCCTTCTCTATGGATTCTACGCTCCACCACTTTTTTTCCCTCGTGGGGGTGGGGGCTGAAGACTATGTGCCTTCTCTTGGGGCACCTGGGTGCCTCAGTCAGTTACCCAGCCAATTCTTGATTTCAGCTCAGGTCATGATCTCAGGTCCTGGGATCGAGCCCCGCATCAGGCTCCACACTCAGCAGAAAGCCTACTTGAGTTTTATCTCCCTCTGCCCCTCCCCCTACTCACACATGCTCTCTGTCTCTCTAAAATAAATAAATAAATCTTTAAAAAAAAAAAAAGATGGTGTGCCTTCTCTTGATCCCGAGAAGCCACCCTGACTGCTGAGAGCCTCTCGTTTGTTTTCCCTGTCATTCTAAAATGCCGGAGTTTCTGTGCCTTCTCTTAATACCTCCTACTCACTGACCACGGGGCCTCGCATGGAGAGCCCGCTGTGGGAGGGAAGTAAGATGCTCTGAGCATTGGGGGTGCCTGAGGGCCAGCTGGGTGGGTCCTTAGGCACCGGGAACAGAGGTCTTTGAGGCTCACGACTGGCAGTCTGGATGTTGTTCTCAAGAGAAAGGAAAGCTGCTGCAAGGTTTTCAGACAAGAGTGGCTTGATCTGACTCAAGTGTGTGATATGTGTGATGGTTGGATGACTAGGAGATGGGGGGCACGAGTGGCCGCATCAGCGAGGGGTACCCAGGAAGCTAAGAAATACGGAGTTTTGTGATGTCCAGGGAAGAGAGGGTTGTCAGCTTGACCCAGGATGAAGGCAGTGGAAATAAAGAGAATTAGACAATTACAAATACGCTCTGGGAATAAAAAGATCAGGACTTACTGGGGAATTCAAACAGGAAGAATCAAGGGGAAAGTCTAGATTTGTATTTCAGCAATCAGACAGGTGATGCCCGGAGAGGGGCAAACAAACATGTTTACTCTCTCTGCAATGTTAGGGCTTGGACTGGACTGTAGCCCTTTCTGGCTCTAATAGAAAACAGGGCTTTATGCACCGGGGTGTGCCTGCCCTCAGTCCTCGATGCGAGAGTGATGTGTTCTCCCCACCAAAGTACACCAGACCCTTGGCAATCGATGCAGCCTCGCTTTCCACCTACAGCTGGGTGAGCAGTGAGATCTCGACGTGGGCTTCCACTGGGGCCATCGTTCCCATATTCACACATTCTCCAGCTGTTTCCAGGAATGCAATCTCTCCTGCCATTTTCTCTCCTTATGAAATCAAATGCTTCTTCTGAGAACTGTTTCGGGCAAGTTCTTTGACTCCAGCTGAAGAAGACCAGCTGGAAAAGCAGGGCATCTAAAGGCACTGTGGCAGTCTGCGCCACGTGGTGGAGTGTGGGACAGCTGGGCTGGAACAGACAGGAAAGGGGGAGACTTAATGGGCTTGCCGGCTGCCACCCCTGCTCTAAGTCTTTATCGCTGGACCTGCGAGTAAGAAGCCAATCTGTTTTCCTACAAATCCACAGTGCAGTTACTCTTGCCCCAGACTGTATCTTTGTCTCTTTGCAGCTGGACTCTTCATTGGCTGTGCTATTTCTGTTACAGCTGCTGGAAATTCTGCCCTTTCGCAAGCTGTGCTGCTGTTTCCACATCAGCAGCACATCAGGTGCATTTAGGATTTTGTCACTGGCCCAGAATGGATGCATGTATAATTCACTGATGATGAAACCTGCCTCCAAGGGTCACTCAGGAGACCAGGGGAGAATGAGTGTCCCAGGGGGACAGTTCTCAAAAGTTGAATAAAACCGCACTGATCCTGGGAGAGTCTTCCTAGAGGTTGTTGAAGACTGGGGTCTGCCTAACAGGATACAGGGTTTATAGGAGTTAGTTGTGAGGCGACAGTGAGAAGAGTCAGGGAAGGTGAGTTGGGGTTTCTCTGAAATCAGGTGAAGCACCTCTGCCTTTGCCTGGGAAGGGGAGGCCAGTGCAAAACCCAACTGACTTTAATTGCCTCCTTAACTGTCTTCTCCTGGGTCTGGGCATGGGGCTCGTTTCCTGGGATCGATTCTACTTAAAGCCTTAGCTGTCTTGTCCGGGTGGTCACGGTTGCTGCTCTAGAATTCTGGCTAAAACTTCTGATGTCTGTCCCACTGTGTTTTTGTGAAGTGGCTAGAAATTCCTTGAATTCAGAGTTAGAAGATGAATGTTTGTGTTCTTGGTTTGTGCCTGCACTGGTAGATCATTTCCCCCATCTGGGGCCCCAGGGGTCTCTGAGGTGATGATGTTGGGTGAGATTTTCTTCAAGATCCTTCCAGTCCTTGTGTTCTCAGCTTCCTTGACTTCTTGGAATTTTCCCCCGCCAACCTTGAGAGTCGGTCACTGTAAGAGTTCACTGCGGAGAAGACCTCTCTGCTTCTGGCTTTGAAGGTAAGAACTGTGTGTTTAATTCTACTTTAGGAACAGTGCAAAGATGCCCAGTCAGAGGGTCCTGCAGCAGACCTACTCATCATGGGGACTGGGAAAGCTTGGGAATTGTGGTTCATGAGGGTGATCACGTTTCAAAGTGAGCATGTTTTCAGCAAACCTTGTACCTTCAATCAGTACTTTTCAAATTTATTTTTAAAAAATCGACCCTTTTGCTCAGTTATCCCTTAAAGGTCAATCAAATGCTTACTAACACGTGAACATGTCCTAGAAGTTTAAATTATTTTCATGCCCATACTAGTTTATTTATCTTTATCAAAATGTACTTTTCTTCTTTATTCTCTGTGAATTGGGTTTTCCCTACTCTATTTTAAGACAGACTTTCTCCATTTTTCAGAAGATCATCCATAAGCATTAATCTATAATTGAATCACACAAAAAAAAAATCAAGGGCTTATTTAAAAAAAATGCAGACTAACTTTGGTATTTTTAGGAAACATTTTATCATTTGCAAGGAGGAATCCAGCCATTTTTGCATCAGAGTATTTATAGTAGACAGCAGGGTCTAAGACATGAAATGTGGAGAAGAGAGGACTCTGCTGTGAGCCTCGTGGAGGATTTTATGGCAGATTCCAGTAGTGCTTAGGATACACTGGTGAACAGATGACAAGTATTAGTGCTTATGTGGTCTTTTCAAACATGGCTTTATTTGAAAAGTGAACTCAAAGCTATCAGAGTTCCAGCATGTGAAAGGGAAGTGTTGGTTGAAATATTGGATGAAAGTCGTAATAAAAAGTCCTGAGCTACAGAAAGGAAAAGGAGAGCACTCCCCCACCCCCACCCCATCCTCTTGCTACAGTGCAGCTGTGAGGAGCCTGTGCTGCTCCGTGTGAGCCCCAGCTCACCTCTCCAGGGCTGTGCTTTTGGGGGGCGGGTAGGGGGTTTATCTGCCCTTTCTGTGCCTTGGTGTTCGTCTGTAATATGGGGAAATAATCGTGGTACTTTGCTCATGGGCTTGTTGTAGAGATTAAAAACCTCTTGGAAAAAGTACCAGAAACAGAACCTGGTATATATTAAAGATTCAGTGGGCTACTGCTAAGTTGAGGAAGGAATTGATATTAAATATTTTCTAGGTTAATGAAACTTTAGATACTAAGATGGAATTTTAGGCCAGGGAGTTCATTTCCTACTTTTATGAGGAACCATCCATAAGAATTCTTGGTTGCATTTCAATCACCTCCATTCATTTTGTACTTGTAAAATAGGATAATCTGGATGCACAGGACAAGGTCTCTGAGGTCCTAGACCGTGATGACTCCACAGTCCACACACTTCTCTGCTGGGGGAGTCCAGGAATGCACTGAGCCACTCCCCACCTCCACCCCAACCACCATGTGTCTGCCACTGGCTGGCATATGCTCCGAGTGGGGAGGGGAGGGTTTGAATGTGAAGAAATGGTCTCCATTCCTAGGAAGCTTACAGTCTAACATAGAATGGAAGCAGGACCGAAGGGGAAAAATTACATAGGACGTGGTCCTTTCCTAGAGTGGCAGCACAGATGATGCTCTAAGCAAATGCACATAGAAGGAGTGCCCAGCCCCATGGCCACCCCCTCGGGAGATCATTCCCTGTTGGAGGTGGCCAGGGAATGATCTCCCGAGGGGGTGGCCATGGGGGCATGAGTGAGCATGAATCATTTTAAGGAAGCTTGAACCTCATGACTGCTGTAATGAGTCCTGGACAGATGTTAACCTGGAAAATGACACAGTGAAACTAATATTTTGGGGAGATTCTTCTGCCAGCTGGGTGGGAAATGATGAGAAGGGAATGTGGGTAGAGGGGTAGGGGTCCACCAAGAGTCTGCTGGCAGGGTGATCTTAGTGAGAAGTGACCCGGCCTTCATCTCAGGCACTGGCACAGGTTGGAGGGAAGGGGCTGGAGTCACAGGAGCTCAGGTGGTACAATGGACAGAATTTAGTGACGAATTAGATGTGGTGCCCTTAAAGGATGTGGGGTACTTCTGTTTCCAATCTGAGCAACTGTCATTCCCATGAAAAAGGGAGCAAGTTGGGTGGGGCTGGGGGGAAATATGTGTTTAGTCTTGAATATGTTGAGTTTGAGATGCATCCCCAAATAAGAGTGGTGTAGCTTCTCAGGCAGGAACTATGTGAATGTGGAGTGGGGGAGGGGGAGATGGTAAGTTAGCACTGGTGGTGTTGGGTGGCAGGGGAGGGAAATAATGAAAGACATATTTATTGATAGAGCAAATGAATCACATCTAACAAGTGCAGTGAGTTTCTTAGCACTTCCATGTCAAGAACTCCATGTGATGGTTCCAACTTACCTTGTAGTTTCCACCATGTCCCTAAATAAAACCCAAGCATCAGCCTAATGCAGCTACTCATTGTTTTCTGAATTTCCCACTATTTCTCAAGGCTGGGTGGTGACCTCTCATCCAGGAAGACTTTCAAGATTGCATTTAACTGGGTGTTCTTTCTTTTTTCTCCAAACCTTGGAGCAGTCTCTAAGATACTCTCACATTCGTCTTTGTGTTGGAGGTTTGTGAGCCTGCCAGCATATTCACTAGATGACCATCCCTTAATGGTCGGCCGTTTTTGGTTTTCTGAGGTGTGAATGACACCACACCTGGTTGCAGAACATCTTTCGGGTTGACAGGAACCATTCCTTGAGTATGTGTTGCACTATAGTGATGTGTGTGTTAAGCATGAAATCAAGGACAGGATTAAGATTAGAAATGTGGGAAGAAAGATCCCTTAGTGATTTGAATTAAAAAGCTGATGCACATGAGGAATAAACAGAAAGTAGAAAAATAGTCAATTTCTGCACAATCAGGCAACATCAGGTAATCAGTTAATTGGGAATTTGGCTGTGCCGGATGTGGCAATCTTTTGAAATGCCAGGGGACACCTGCAGGGTGGAGCAGGCAGGTGAAGCCTTAAGGCTCTGTCCCCTGAGCCACTTTGGGCTCCTTCATTCTGAGCCACAAAGATGCCTCAAGAGGGCTTTGGCAAGGACCAAAAAGGAACTCTCTACTAAAACCCGAAGGTCTCAAACCAGCAAGTCTGGTGAGTGACAACAAGTATAGATACAAAAGATGGAAAAATAAAAGCATAGTTTGGCTACAGAGAAACTTGTAAACAAGTAAATTTAGGGCAAACATTTTAACAGAGGCTGGTTGGAGTGAATGGAGAATCTGGAGTTGTTTCAAATGAAGGAGGGCTGGCTAACCCTAACACAGGGGGTGATTCAGGAAAGTCTGCTCTACAGAAACGGGCTTTAGAACTCGTCCTGGTTTTGCGAAGATTTTATATTCCATTTCTTTGGCTTCTTGTGTTTTCCTCTTGGGCTCTAAGTCCTGGATCAACCTGAGAACCTGCTGAAAGAAATGGAATTCTTTCTGGGGAAAACGTGCACATTCGTGTATATGGACAGTCAGAAAATGTGTGTGTGTGTATTTATTGACAGAAGTGTGTGTGCATATACTTCTACATGTATGTTTATACACTTCTGACTTGTGCAATTCAGGGTCTCCAGACACCTTTCCGCAGATCTTCAAGGCCCCACTGTGCCCCAAACAGCAGCTTCTGGTTCTCCAGTGGCTGCTACACTGTCCCTCGGCAGAGGCTGGCCCCTTGGATGCCACTCTGGGCACCATTCCAAGTGTCTGTGCTATCCCCTGGCCTCTAGCCAGATGCATTCACACTGTCCTGCACGTTTCCTTATCTAAAAAGGCAGCAAACAAATGCTGAAATGCTTAGGCAGAACTAAGTTCCTCTTTATTTTCTTTTCACACAATTTTTCAGTGTCATCAATAAGCAAAGCTCCATCTCTGAGAATTGAGAGCCTTGGCTATGGGTTATATGGGAACCAATCAGGACTTTGGCATTTTGTGCCTCTGACTAGCCATCTTGAGTCCATTTGGATGGAAAGCTCACAGAGTCCTCTTGCTTGCCAAGCTGTGGATTAGTTTATTAATGAGGTGGTGCGGACAATTTATTTCCAAGAGCCAGTGTGCTGGGCAAAGCAATGTAATACTAAGGCATTCCATAAAGTTGAGGAAAAGGGTGCCTGGGTGGCTCAGTGGGTTAAGCCTCTGCCTTCAGCTCAGGTCATGATCTCAGCATCCTGGGATAGAGCCTGCATTAGGCTCTGTGCTCAGCAGGGAGCCTGCTTCCCCCACCCCCCCCCACCCCACCCCTCTGCCTCTTGCTCAGCCTACTTGTGATCTCTCTCTTTCTGTCAAATAAATAAATAAAATCTTTTAAAAAATTTTGAGGAAGACGACAACATCAGAAGCCCACAGCTTAACAAGATGGAGTGCTAGAAAACCAGACACCAGTGAGGTGTGGGAACCGACACTAACTGGGCATCAACTGCATATTGTCGCTGTATATGGGTCGACTGCAAGCCCCTCAGCAACTCCATGAGGTAGAAATTTCCATCCCCATTTTACGGATGAGAATGTAGTTTAATAGAAGGTAAGCAGCCTTAGAAGGCACTGGGTTGCCATTTATGGTGCTTGGTACGGTTGGGATTCAATCGGAGATGTGATTTGGGAATGGGAACGGGGTGGTTGGGAATTCCACTCCTTGTCTCTCTGGCCAGACTCCTGTTCTTATGTAGACATCCTACAGTAGCTTTGCTACACACAGCTGTAGCCCAGACCATATTTTGGGGTTCCTCGTAAGTTACCGTGCATTGATGAGGACCTGTCTTGTAGCTAGTACTATATCACTACGTCATCCAGTAGTTGTGTAAGAACTGACCTGTTAGAGCAAATGGAGTCATAGTAACCATAATTACTCACATTTCACTCCTGCATGGTTTATGTTCCTTTGGGGCGTCTGCCCCTATGTGGTGGTGTCCTCGAGGATTTCCAAGAGCGCCTGGGGCTATTCACATGATTTTAGTGTCTTCGTGCTCTCCTTTCTCTCGGGCTCTGTAAGGGGATCCATTCCAGATGGTGAGATAGATGCCTCTATGGACCTGCCTCCATGGTGAGGGAGAGTGGGGGCCCCCAGTCAAGCCAGGATGAACTTGTAATCTGAGTGTTTAAGTCACTGAGATGTGAGCCTGCTTGTTACTGCATCACAACCAAGTTGGGACTGACTGAAACCCTCCTCTGAGGCTGGTTCTCAGTGAATACCCAATTTGAAATTTACTTCTGTTTTGCACTGATGCTCTTACATTTGTCTGTCATCCCATTTTGATGAGTACCTGCCTTGCTCAGGACCCTGCCATAAAATCCTGCCATTTGAATTGATTTTTCCTCCACTGCTCTGTCTCACAGTATGAGTGGCTGACTTCTTTAAAGATACAAGCCTGTGTCTCCCTACCTCTTAATTTCTAGAGGATCCAGGGGCTAGTGGGGAAGGTGAAACAGTGCTGAAGGAGACAGAAGATTTTCTGAAGGAGACAGAAGTGTTTCTCTCACTTTTCCAGAGTCTTTCCTCCCCAGAGCACATGGGCTCCACTGGCACTGATGTGTGGTCTGACAAAAGGCCGAAGGCCGCCGTGGTACTTCAGGCTTGGCTTTTCCTCTGGCCAGTTGCTCAGCCCTCTGTTGCCTTCCTTACTTAGGAGGGATTTGCTTTTAGAAGGCTGGGCATTGCTCTTTGCTGTTTGTCTGATCGCTCACATAACTGCCAGGGGATATTTGCTTCAGAGACACATGGAGGCTTTGAATTATTTTCCCAGGGGACTCCTCTCCTCCTCTGTAAGTCAGATGAGGAAAAGAGAGCAGAGTGCAGGAGTGTCCCTTGCTGTCATGTGTCAGATAATTTCCAGCTCCTCAAAAAATGCCACTTGGTGGCTTGAAAACTCATTAGTATGAGGATGAAGCAGTTGGCTCCAAACAAGGGGTTAAGGTGTGTTGGCGTCCAAGGTTAATGGCCATCAATAATCAGGAAATGAACATATTGTACCGTCTCTAGGGAAGGACATGCTTCCCGTGTATGAATATTGTGTCTCCATAAGCCCAGAGGACTGACTGAATAGTCCTCCACACACCCTGAGAACACCTGCCTTTGGACTTATTTTGGTTATTTTATTTAGGGAGGAGTACACATCTGAATGAGCAGCTTGAGGCTCTGGGAGTGAGAGGAAAAAGGTGGGTTCTAGGGACCCTGGTCATTCCCATGGGCTCCCCTGAACTCTGGTGGGTTTCTTCCTGTCTCCTTCAGCATCACCAACCCTACAACCAAAGACTTCCCCATAAGCCTTTGGGCAAGGTGAGGAGAGAAAGCAGGCTCTGAATTGCCATAAATATTAAAAACTTTAAAAATACTGGAGATAATAATAATAATAATAATGCAGTAGCTACTCCTTAGTAAGCCTGTAATTTATACCAGACATTTCTTACATATGTAATCTTTAATAATTAAAATCCTGGAATATAAGGTATAATAAACTTCATTTTACAAATAAGGTAACAGAAGGTCAAAGTTTAACTTGCCAAAGGCCACACACAGTGAGTGTCTGAATTTGCCTAGATAAATTCACTCATGTCTAGTTTTTCCCTCAAATGAAATACTGGTGCATACGTTTCTTAAAATAACAATTTTGTTATTTTTGGTTAAGTCATAAAACCTTTTCTTAGTTTGCTACAGTTATGTTGGTTACTCTTATTATTACTGAATCATATGGAACTTCTTGCACTAGTTTTCAGGATTCTTGTATGATATCTCACCTTTAATAAAAATAATTTTATTACATTAAGTTCCTCAACAAGCTGTGTTTTACCTGGGTTTATCTGCACCAGGAACCAGAAACAGGGACCTGGTCCTCACTAAAGCTTTTCCTTCCTTCCCCACTTCCACCACCTAGAACCTTCTCCGAACCTGGCATTTCCGTGGAGGTCACTGTTCCCATGAGGTAGTCACCGCCTCTCAACTTTCAACTGAGTTTTATTCTTTTGCAAAGAGACAGAGAAGGGATTTCTTTGAATAACCAAGGACTGTAATTTATAGGACTTTAAGCTTGGAGGTGAATTTAGTCTTTGCAATGACAATGCAGTTGCTTCTCATTCTTGTCTTTTGCCTCTGGGCTCCTTGCGCATTCTTACTGTCTGTTCTTCTAATTCCTGCCGGCTGCTCTGCTGATGCTGCCCACACCATGATCTAGGCCTGTCAACTTGTTCCATCTCATGTGCCCTGTGAATTCTCCTCCTCCCTCTCCCCTGCTCTTGACTGGCTGGCCTCCCCAGACCAGCAGCCG
>PISX010016282.1:0-46470 GCA_004024625.1 Mellivora capensis
TCGCTGGCTTTTAGAAATCAGCCCTCTAAGAGCTTAAGAACACCCTATGGTGTTCTTATCCTTATCCCTTATCCCTATGGTGTTCTATCCACCCTATGGTGTTCTTATCCTTACCCCTTATCCCTATGGTGTTCTATCCACCCTATGGTGTTCTTATCCTTACCCCTTATCCCTATGGTGTTCTATCCACCCTATGGTGGATAGAAAACTATCCACAGGGCACGTGGGGAGGTAAAAGCACTTCTCTGAGAAGGCACTGTGCTGTTGCGATCCAGAGAACGTGATCCTGTGACAAAGCTGGGATCTTTTTCCTGCGACGTGTCCGCCGGCAAGCAACGGGAGAAAGAGACGTGTAGTAGTAATTAGACAGTATAATCTTGCAAAGAAGTGTTTCTTCCCCTCCTGTCAGGCACTGCAAAACAACACTAGCCCTGTTCCCAGAGAGTAAAGGTTTTTCAGTTACCAGGGGCAAGAAAACTGAAAAGTGTTTGTTTTCTCCTTTTCATACAAACTATATGTAGGAGACATTTTTTTCCTAGAATAGATAGATCTTTCATTAATTACTATTAAGTATCTGTGCCGTGGAGTGCTCACTTCGACAGCTCCTATACTAAAATTGGAACAGTCCCAAGATTAGCTTAGTCCTTGCACAAGGATGACACGCAGATTTGTCAGGTGGCCCTTTTTTTTTTTTTTTTTTTTTGGAATATTACTCAGTTATTAAAAAAAAAAAAAGAATGAAATCCTACCATTTGCAATGACATGGGTAGAACCAGAGGGTATTATGCTGGGGGAGATCAGTCAGTCAGAGAAAGCCAGTTATCACAGGATCTCACCCATAAGTGGGATTTAAGAAACAAAACAAATGAGCATAGGGGAAAAAAGAGAGGGGGGGCAAACCAAGACATAGACTCTTAATTATAGAGAACAGACTGAAGGTTGCTGGGGGGTTGGGCGGGGGTGGGGTAAGTGGGTGAAGGGATTAAGGAGGGCGCTCGTTGTGATGAGCACTGGGAGTCGTAAGTGATGAATCACTGAGTTCTACACCTGAAACTAGTTTTTAAAAGAAACTTTAATTAAAAAAGTATGTATCTATCACGTATAAAGGCCTATGAAAAGTATAAAACCTGGCTCTTGTTCCCTTAATATACTAGGTGAGACTATAAAGGACAAACACTATATATGAAGAATTAGTAACAGACGTGAAGGGTCAATGTATAAGTAAAAGTACAGGCAATGAAAGAGACTTCACAGCACTGCACAGGCCTAAGAGACGCTATACACTGCGATTTCCGAAGCGAGGTCACTTTGGGCCATTAGGAAAACTTCATGGAATAGAGAGCAGACCTCAGGTCTGGCAGGCGGTAATTTTAGATTGTGAGATTCTTTCAGGGCAAAAATATGGTATGAGAATGTACTAAAATTAAGGCTTTCTCCCCTTACAAGAGAGGAGGGAATCCTACATTTGGACTGACAGAGTAATGACAGATGGGTAAAGAGGGAAGAGTTTTCAATGTTGGGAAACTATCGGGCAAGATCTGGTCATCTTACAGTAGCCCCCCTTATCCGTGGGGTACCTTCCAAGAGTCCCAGTGGATGCCTCTAACCATAGAAAGTACCAGAACCCTATTTATACTGTGTTTTTTCCTGTACATGATGAAGTTTATAAAGTAGGCTCAGTAAAAGATTAACAACAATAATAATGGACTGTAAGAGAGGCTGTGTGAAGGTGGTCTCTTTTTCTCTCAAAATACATTCTTGTACAGGACTCACTCATCTCGTGATGACGTGAGATGATGCAGTGCCTTCAGGATGAGATGGAGAGGTGAATGATGGAGGCTCTGTAACGTAGCGTCTGGTGACCATTGACCTTCTAACCATAGGTCAGAGGAGGATCACTGCTTCCGGGCTGCCATTGACTTTGGGGGACTGAAACCACCCTGCCATGTACATGCTTGTGCTTGTCTTTTGTGTACTTAGGATTGCATATCTGTTGAGTGTCTACGGAGAATTGCTGGGTCATGGGGTAGAACATATGTTCCCCCTTTATTAGATTTTGCCATACACGTTCCTAAAAGATGTCTGTCAGTTTATAATCCCTGCAGAAGTGTGGACAAGAACTGCTGTTGCTTCATATCTTCGCCACCACTTGGTATTTCCGGCTTTTAAAATTTTAGTCACTCCGGTGGGTGTGCGGTATTTTATGGTATTATTGTGCATTTCCCCTGAGCACCTACTTGAGCACCTACTCAAATAGGTATTTTCATTTAGGCATTTTTTGAACTTCAAGTATCTTGTCCATTTTTGGAAATAGGTTATTTATGGCTTTCTTATTGATTTCTAGTTTATTCTAAACACAAGCCTTTTACTGGATGTATTATAATTTTTTTCCCTTCTCTGTGGCTAGCATTTTCACTATTAATAGCATCCTTTGATGAACACAAGTGTTCAGTTTTAATTAAGTCCAAGTTATCTGTCTCTTTTCCATTATGGTTAGTGCCTTTTGTGTCTTCAGAAATACTCGCCTACCATAGAAGCTGTGATAGATTACTACTATTAGTGATCTTGGTAAATCATGCCTCTCTGTGTCCACACCCTTTTAGAACTTGGCTTTGCTGTTCCTTCTATCAATAGATGGAGGCTAGTTTGCCATCTCTTAAGTCTGAGATGTCCTTGCCTTTTTCTGACCAGTCACCCAGGCGCCCCCTCCCCCATCTGTTCTTTGTTACCTTTTTTTTCTCCTTTCTTGTCTTGGAACCAAGTATTTCTTGTTGCTCCATTTTTTTCCCTCTAATAGTTTTTACTATTACAGTATTATAATTAAGACGTTCTTCATTATTCCTTGAGTCTCCTGAGGGTCATGAGTGAAAGCCTGGGCTGTGCATCAGGACCCCCGCCATCCTGGCCGTTAATGACCAGTTCTTCTTTTCAACACGAGGAGACCAGAAATCTCTGCTTGCATTTTTAGCCTCCCAGATGCTGCTGCTTGGTTTTCTAGCCTTTCCACCCGCACATGTTAGACGTTAGAGCAGCAGTGTCCCAAGGGAAGCTGCACACAGTTAGGCCCCTTCTCTGCAGTCCCCTTTCCTCCAGCATCCTGGCCCTCGATACTTCCCTACCTCCGATGACCCTGTTTTCCCAGCTCAGACTGTGGGCCACATACCCACACTATCTGTTCAGCCTCTCTCCTGAGGAATAAGCAAAGCTTCGAGTAAGCAGATCCCCTGGAGTAAACACTGGGATCTCCACCAGGCTCCCTTTCAGGGCTTTGGTCTAATCTCCCTCAATCCTGGTGGATGGTATTCTGCTTCTGTAGTTGTCCTCTGAGCACTGGCCTTATACAAGCTACTCCATCACGCCCAGCAGCCGAACCCCTCCGGTTGTCTTAACCTTCACTTGAGCCTTGAGTAAAGAAACAGTAATGGCAGGGAGACTGACTGGATGTGAACTGAAGACATTGTGTACACAGACTACTGTGTCTGGCCCACACTGGCTGGAATCGCGTGGGCCTGAACCGTCCAGGCCAGTGTGCGGCCATGGGACTATAGCCTCAGGACGTGTCTTTCGATATAGTGGAAAAAATATATATTGAATAAAGCTCCCAAAATGCCAGATCACTGGGCCTAGAGTAGAAAAAATCATATTTTATAAGAATGGGACATTAAATATTCAATTACTGTTTTTTCTAATTTATTAGTATACTTGGACACATTGGACTGGATTAGTGAGGATGATTAGGTGCGTACACATTTTAACATTCTATATGAATAAACACTGACACGTGCATTCTACAGTAGATTTCAGCCAAACGTTCTCGACATTAAGAGGTCTGCTGGATCGCTTCTGACAGTGGCGGCCAGCAGCTGTATCTCACTAGGAAAGCTTAACATGTTTCCTCAGAGATGCTGTCAAGCCAAAGCCTAAGGGCCTGTGCAGTCTGAGGGACTAGAATAAAAGCAACGTAAGGTCAAAGAACTGTTTTGAAATAACTGAGAGGTCTAATTTTCATTCTCTGCGTGTAGAACATCAGCCACAGTTGAGCATTTTAAATGCCTGGTAGTACTGAGACATTTCAGAGTGTATCCTTAACGTAGCAAGTAGTTTCTCTCAAAGTCTTCATTTCTTATATATATTAGTTTTATGCTTAATCTAGCACACACGTAAAGAACCAGGAAGTAAAAAGAACAGACATTAAGAATATCGAACTGTCAAAACCCAGGGGCTTCACTTGGAGGCTCTCGGCTTTTACTTCGGCTCGGACGTTCCACGAGCCCCACACTTTTCCCCACTAAACTACAATACTGTTATGTTATTTTTATTTGACCAAGGAAAGGATACCTTAAATAAATACCCAACTTTAGGAATAGCCCGTGGATAAGGGGAAAAAAAAACACACATGTGGCTTCTGTAGCCAATATGCTTCGGAGATAACATGTTTGTGGCTCATTCCTGTCCAAAAGGAAGAAAAGGGAAAAGAAGTAAAAACAAGATTTAAAATGGATTTTGGTTTCTGTTTCACTAATTAAAACGGACACCAGTCTTCTGAGAATTACACTTCTGATAAGCAAACCGACCTGCTTAATTTGAAGTTGCTTTTATTAAATTGTGCCTCCGGAGGGAAGCACATCTCTTATTGCCCCATCTTACGTTAGACACAGGTCAGGTATAGGTTGTGAAGATTTCCAATAAAATCTGCAAAACGAAGGCTGCTGTTTACTGAAAAGGAGCGCCAGGCATCCCTGGAAGAGAAGACGCTTTATTGCATTTCTGAGAGCGAAGCCCGAGTGTGTGCATCTCCTTGTACTTAACAGCGCTGTCCTGCTCTGGGCCGCCGCGTATAATTAGGCTCAAGTGGAGATTGAAGGATCTGTCTATAACCAATCCCAGAACTTCAGGTTCACTGGTAAAGTGATTTTAGACACAAAGGCTGTTTTATTACCAGTTTCATGGTGCACTGTACAATCACTGTGTTAAAATTTACTTATTTCTTTAGTGGTTAGACAACTGTAAGAGGACATTTGGTGCCAAAGAAGACCTATACAGGATAAACACAGAAGCACAGGTAAGTCTTCTCTGCTTAGTTTTGCTGTATTTCCTGGATCAGGTAAAATGATGTGTGTGTGTGCACGAAGGTCCCTGCTTGATAATCCTAGAATTAAAATTTATAACACTTTTCATTTTTGTTATCAGAACCATCTTGGTCAAAGTTGGATTCAATGAGATATTGGCTTAGTAATGAAAACTGCACTTTAATAAAAATGAACAACCAGCTTGGGACTGCAGCTTAATAACATTCAGCAGATAAGCTTGATGGGTATCTGGGGAGTCCAGGTTAGACTGTACTTGCTGCATCTGCCTCTTCAAAAAATGTTTGTTCTGCATTAGTATTCTGCAGATAAATTGGTCGGGAAAGCAAACCTGAGAGTAATGTTATATACATTCATGGTGGCCTTTCTAAAGGTGAAATTCTGAGATTGGATAAATCATAACTTTTGTATAGCATGAAAGTAAGAGTAACATATTTTCTTCAAGTACATATATATGACACATTGCATTAAATGAGGATAAATTAGGCCCTACAAATTATTCTAATAGGAATATAGCATCCTATGGGGAAAACGCAGTCATCCGTTAAAATTAACAACGTCGGCATTGACATCAGAATTCCAGGCTTTTCCAACATTGGTTACACTGTTAAGCATTTCTTGTCACTGTAAAAGTTATTGTACTATTATAACATGAAGTTTTTTCAAAAAACTGAAATGTTGAGAAAATGACAGTATGCATTTCACACTCGGTATCTCTGTCCTTAAACTGTGTCTCATAGATGCTATTATTATCCCCATTTTGCAGATGAGGAAGCTGAGGCTCAGAGAAGTTAAAGTATCTAAAATCACTAAGAAAGAGTTAGAATTAAGATTTAATCTAGGCGGGGGACGCCTGGGTGGCTCAGTTGGTTAAGCGACTGCCTTCGGCTCAGGTCATGATCCCAGTGTCCTGGGATCGAGTCCCACATCGGGCTCCTTGCCTGCCAGGGAGCCTGCTTCTCCCTCTGCCTCTGCCTGCCATTCTGCCTGCCTGTGCTCGTTCATTCTCTCTCTCTCTCTCTCTGACAAATAAATAATAAATAAAATCTTTAAAAAAAAAAAAAAGATTTAATCTAGGCGGGCTGACTCTTAATCCTGCACTGTGTTACAAGGAAATGGTCAGATGACCTGTGTAAAGAAAGAAATGGGAAAATGAGGAATTAACTCCAAACTAGAATTGGAGCCTTTGGTTTTATCTTCACCACTGTTTAACTGCATGGCTTGAGTACGTGACATAAACTCCTGTTTTCCTACATAAGTTAGGTGATTAGAAGAAGTGATTTCTTACATTTCTCTGCCTTGAAGAAAATGAGTTCCATCTCCGAGAGTCTAAGTCAGTTAATATAGCTCAAGGCTTTTGACTAAGTGAAAACTGAAAACTGTACATTTTAGAATTTCATTTATATCTTCTCTTTCCTTTTACACTCAGCTCCTTGAGATTGGGGACACCTGTTACACAACATTACCAGTATCTGTCCCTGTGTATGAAGATTCTTTTGCATAATAAATACTTATAAATGAAAAAATATACCTGCCAACTTCAGCATACTGAGTATCAAGAATTGCAAATCTGGAAAGTTGGCATATTTAGAGTAACTTCTGGTAATTCAGAGCTACACAATTAACTACGTTTGTGTTATCTCCTACAGTTGCGACCAGAGATTGATTTGAGAAAGGGAGAAAGCAAGCAGTGGAGGGACAGAGGGAGAGGGAGAGAGCCTCAAGCTCTCCGGCAGACTCCCTCCGGAGCCCGACGTGGGGCTCAGTCTCATGACCCCAAGATCATGACTTGAGCTGAGAACAAGAGTCGGATGCTTAACTGAGCCACCCGGACGCCCCATCATGATTTCTTTTCCATTACATCTCAAAGTAGATGCTATGAGTGTATGCATCTAGAGCCAGTTCCATTATTTCAGCTAATAGAAGTGAGAAAAAGTATTTGAAACTCAAGTGGTTGTTAGTTTCCATATAAAACTGTATAAAGCAGAACCTCAAATTTAGATATGCTAATATGTTTGACATTGGATTATGCTAATTCACGGAATGACTATCCACGTAATGTATGAGGAAGCAGAAGGGAGCCGAAGTTCACCTTTGCTTAGAAAATCCCTTCTAAATGGATAGGAATGTTATATAAACAGTCCTTCAGAGGACACTGTTTAGAAAAGCAGACTTCAAAGGAACTTTTAGAAGCAATACTTACATCGTTAACAATTGCCATTTGAATTAGAAATCATTCTTCTCTAGAATGGACCAGAAACTAGGTCCAAATGGCTATAGATATTTTAATAGAATATTTTTAAATAGTTCTTAAACTAGATGTTTTGCTCTATATTTTACGTGCATCATCTCTTTTGACTCAAACGTAGTTGGGCTGAACTTCTGACGTTCACTAAATTGCACTCTGGAATGCATTTTATTTTTTTTTTAAGATTTTTTTTTTTAATTTGACAGAGATCACAAGTAGGCAGAGAGGCAGGCAGAGAGAGAGGGAAGCAGGCCCCCCGCTGAGCAGAAAGCCCGATTCAGGGCTCCATCCCAGGACCCCGGGATCATGACCGAAGACAGAGGCTTCAACCCACTGAGCCACCCAGGTGCCCCTGGAATGTATTTTAAAACACACCTCTGTGTTTGACATTCTGTGTTCTGACTCCACCAGTTATGGCAACATGGGACCTAATTAGTAAGGGTAGGAAGCCTGGACCCACACCAGAGATAATCTTCTCGTGGGTATTTATAAGATCATAAGCAAGTTCGTTTCTAAAAACAGTAATTCATGTCTCATTGTCCTTTCAGAAATTTTCCACTTTACTGATGGAAATTTTATGACATTTGCTTTCTCTCTTAGATCACTTATACTAGCCAAGTTTCCCTAGATCACGTTAGTTCACTTTTGTCCAGTGTAGCTTTCACACAAGAAATAAATTATAGCCTAAAGGTAATTTAGTTATTTGGCAAAGAGTTTAAAGTACCCTGGATGGTTACAGTAAGTATATAAAAAGTTTTATTCTGGAAATAGCAAATTTTTCTTTTGGATGCAATTAAATGTTCTTCAGTTTATCTGGGACATCTGTGACCCTAGTTAAAATGATTTCTTACACTAATTCTTGGTCTTTTTCTTCCTTTGTATTTTTTGTGAACCGATCACCTTCTTGCTTAGCAAATGGAAATTCTAGCAGTAAGTGACCTGTCTTGATTTATAGACTTATCCATGATTTTCATTTGCCATTTGTGACCTAGCAATGTTTAGTCATGGACTACTTTGAGAGTATGCTTCAGTTCCGCGTAGCCCTAATCCATGAAATGTTGGTCCTCTAACGAGGAGATTTGCTGATACGCACAACTAGCAGCCACCTTTTTTGTACATCTATAAACTAACATTTTAAACTTAATTTTAAAAATCAAAAGTGCCTATGTTAATTTCATGGTCTCATTTCTGTGAGATTACAAGGTTTTGTTTTTTGTTTTTTTTTTAGAAAAATGAATTCATTTTTAGGTAGGAGATTAGCCGATGTGACTTTGCCTTGTCACACATTTGTTGATAAATGCTGTGAGATATACATCTCAGTGGGCAAAAGTATAAGCATTTGTCCTTCTTTTTCATTACGATTTCAAGTTCAAGTGAATCCTTTTTAAAGCATTTGCTGTTGCCTGCCGAAAAATTCTGATGTGAAAATGTGCTTCTCACTAGATGAATTATGTAACCAACAGTCTTTAAATTTGTATATTAATCCCAGTCTTCAAAGCATCTTTCCTCAGTTTCACACCATATTAACTTGCTTACTGCAGAGAAATAAATGTCAAGATAATGTTTAACATAATTACTTATAAATCGTCACTGGAAATGTACTGTCTACTCAAAGGGCACGGACAGTGGCACCTGAATTTAACGCAGCGTTATTCACTTACTTCTAGGAACTGGAGCTCTGCCGAAGGTTATACAAACTGCATTTCCAGTTGCTGCTTCTGTTCCAAGCCTACTGCAAACTGATCAGCCAAGTAAATACAATAAAAAATGAGCCAGAGGTAAATATTCAGTTCTAGCAAGAATTACTGATCCTACAATATGAAATTATAACACACATATTCCTTGTAGGAGAGCTTACGTCAAAAGTCACTTAACAGGGAGTCCTTTTTTCCAGAATTGTCGTTTTAGAAACGATGTGCTGTTTCGGGACCTGTCAATAAATAAAACAGCAGATAGCCAGCGGTCTTGAAAGGTTCAAGACCTTCAGGGTCACAGCAGCACCAACAGAGCATCTGTAACCAAAGTCAAGGAAAGCACATCAGCTGAATAAAGACACAGTTAAATTATGAAACTCCCCTAACGTCTTGTCCATATATTTTTGTAGTTTTAGTGATGCACATACAACCTGTCAAAAGCACTTTGAATGCTGGAAATCCATGTAGTGAATAGGTTAAAAGACAGTGACTTTAGTTTAGTCTTTTTACCCCCTTGTCAAAGCTGGTACAGAAAGAGGAAATGCCTTCATTTTCACTAACTGGTTAAATCAATTTAAAAAGTACATACTGGTTTATATAAAATGCACCGGGTAAATAATCTTTTAAAATATAAAGACTTTCCTTCGCTGTCAAAAAAATTCATGACCCCCCCATAACAGTGAATGATTTTTACCATCCAAGATGTAATATCACATATTAAAACCAATATAAACATTGGTTACAACCAGTTTTATTACATCATAACGTCTATTATAACCTGCTTTTTTTTCTTTCCTTAAATAACCTCTGTGCCCAATGTGATCATTGGGCACAGATCAAGAGTCACATGCTCCACCAGCTGAGCCAGCCAGGCCCCCCCTCACTTGTTCCTTATCAAGAGTATTTAAAGATGACGGTTTGAGAGTCTACTGAATGGAGAACTTGAAAAATTAACTGCCTTTAACTACTAAACTTAAGGTTCGCCAATCTTGAAGAGAAGCTACTCCTATCATCAGACACAACTCTACAGCCAATTGGATGCCCCTTGGGTTCTTTAATATACAGATAGATCCTTTTAAGGTATATTTATTCGTTTCAGGTCATCAACATGTCTGAGGAACTTGCCCAACTGGAAAATATCCTCAAAGAAGCGGAGTCTGCTTCAGAAAGTGAAGAAATCGACATTTCCAAAGCTGCGCAGACCACTATAGAAACTGCCATCCATTCTTTAATCGAAACCTTGAAAAATAAGGAGTTTGTATCAGCTGTGGCACAAGTGAAAGCTTTCAGGTGAAATGGATTTCATACCTCTCCGCCTAGACGGACGGGGATTTTACACTGACCCGGTTCGGGCTTTTGATTTGTTGCTTCAGTATCACGTCTTTATGAAAGCGTGACTTTGGCATTTTCCACAGTTATCACTGAAATGACACCAGTTTTAGACTTTGTTCACTCTGCTACTTTGGGGGATACATTTGTTCAGATATTAAAACAGATCCTCTGATTCCCAAGGAAATTTTGTTACAGGTATTAATTTTAAATGTCGCTGACTTTAATAACTGCTTGAGTCTCGGGACTTAAAATTATTTCAGGGGCGCCTGGGTGGCTCAGTCGTTAAGCGTCTGCCTTCAGCTCAGGTCATGATCCCAGGGTCCTGGGATCGAGTCCTGCCCTGGGCTCCCTGCTCAGCGGGGAGCCTGCTTCTCCCTCTCCCCCTGCTTGTGTTCCCTCTCTCGCTGTGTCTCTGTCAAAATCTTTAAGAATATACGTATATTGTGTATTTCAGGGCTCTCTGGCCCAATGACATCTTCGGCAGCTGTGAAGACGACCCTGTGCAGACGCTGTTACACATCTATTTCCATCATCAGACGCTGGGCCAGACGGGAAGCTTCGCAGTGATTGGCTCTGACCTGGACACGTCCGAAGCCAACTACAAACTGATGGAACTTAATCTAGAGATAAGAGAGTCTCTACGCGTGGCGCAGTCACACCAGCTTTTAGCACAGGCCAGACCAGCGGGGAATTTGGTGAGCGCTGGGCTCTGAGAGGCTTTGGGCATTTGGGGCAGAAACAAACGGAAGCTGACGAAGAATATGAACGGGCACCGTTTATGAACCCTTGCAGCTCCCGGATGACTCGTCCTGGCAGCATCCACAAGGCGAGTGTGACTAATGTCCAAGTCTTATCAAGGTAAAGAAGGTCGGACGGAATCAAAGAAATCTTGACGGCTGCCAGCACCTCCCACGAGTAACTGTATGAAGAAGGCTTTTTTTTAAATTACTGAACCTGTGTGAAAAGAAAAGGGCTAAAAGTGATGCATACAAATACATCACTTCCTGGAGAAAGGAGAGAATTCCCAGACTGCTTGCAATGATGGCCTCTAATACTGAGACATTGGAAAGCAGGTGACATGAGGCTAAAACCCAGGCTCGTTCATTTTAGCTGAAGACCTGCGTGGCTGCGTGGAGTCCCAGCAGCCGGGAGCGTCCTCTAGAGTTGATGCTCAGTCGTCTACATGAAGAACCGTCAGTCGGATAGATAGACAGACTTATTTGCAAAAACCATTGATTTTTTTCAACACATGGGATGAGGGCGTGGGTGTTTTGTTTTTTAGTCTGTGTAAGGGGTTGTGTGTGCGTGAGCTGGGATGTGTGCGTATGTGACAGTCCTATTTTCAAGGTATGGATGTTTGGTGATAACGTGTCAGCATGCCTCAAAGAGCACTGCAAGATTATTTTTGAAGAAATTTTATTTTATTAGATCTAACTCTTCATAGTGTGTAAATGTTAGGACATTTTAATAATATTTTAAAGCTGGGCTTTCCCGGTGTTTTGAAAAGAAATAATATATCTGTTAATGTTATTGGAATGCTGCTCAGTTCTCTGATCAGTGCTTACGTTACGATTGTTGATAACTAACCAAAGTAGATGCCTGCAGAGACTAAAAATGTAAAATAAAGATGTATGCTGCCCGTCAGCTATTCTCATCAGAAAAGTTAACTCATTTTACTCCATAATTATTCTAGAAACTGTAAAGATTAAAACCAGTATTGTACATTGGTGCAATGCAGTGTCAGACAAGAACAGGTGTACAAAGCTAAAGAAAAGATTGCGGTCACTGATGGTAGCGTACATGACCTGCGGGCCCCGGAGTCTGCAGAGAATTCAAGAAGAGAGATGCAAACCCATTTTTCTCCGTTCGTGTTCAGGACTCACGTGTTTCACCCAAAAGGAACCTGGGGCTATGGGGGCAAATGAAAGGAAGCCGGAAGACTGACTACCAAAACATGCAATATACTTACTCCTGTCGAAGTCTGTAGCATAACACGAACTGGATTCTGTCCTTTTCTAAATAGCATTTTGTAAAAGAAATGAATGTAGTCCCACAATTCCTCTGATTTGAAAGGAACACCTTGTATTTTTATAGGCATCTCTTATCCACTGTGACTTTCTTTTAAACTGGGCTCTGGGATTCCAGAGTTTAGAATGTAGAAATGAAATGCTTATAGCTTTGCCTTTTCTTGGGGGTGTGGAACCTGCCAGAAATGTAATTATGCTCAAGTGCATTAATTGAAGGCACTGTGCAGGCCGCTGGACTGATGACTCGAGTTCTGTCACCTGTAAAATCCAGAACTGGTCACGGCACATTCATGATCACTGTATTTTTTGACCCTGATAAACACACACACACACACACACACACACACACAGTTATTTTAATGGTGTTCTGGTACTGTAAATGGTGTCCTTTAAATTATTTAATAACTTCGGGTGTGGGGCAGGAAGAGAGGGATGGTGTCCAGAGACGCCCCACACTTTACATCCTATCCTACCGTCCCCTATTTTCTCACCCTCCTTATATCCTTTTTGTTAAAATAAAAAGCATTGTAGCTTCTGGTTTGTGTTGTATTTTAAGGATGAATGATTATCGTGTGTAGCATGCAGAAACTTGTCAAATATTATCCTCATCTGTAAACATACTTCCCCTAAGAGGGGGAGAACGAAGTTGAGAACAAATCGGGGTGACTAATTAATTGCCCAAACCAAACCTTTAAACAGTTGAAATTTCCTTTTTGTGCTTATGTAGCTCAGTTGATTAATAAGTAAGGTGAATACACCTACAGAAGGCAGAAGGCAAATATAAAGTAGGCTTGTTCTTTTGCAATCGAGTTTTCCTAAATCTCTACTAGTTTGCCCCTCTGAATCCAGAGTTTGCATTTAGCAAAATATACCAGATGCTTAATTTATTAAATACCATATGTGGTTCCGGACAGAGCTGTTTGTGCTCATACGACCTTTCTCTTTTGCCCACCAAGTTGATCATTAGTAAGCTTGTACAATGACACCAAGAGAAGAGCTCTGGCAGTCTTTTCATTCTGCTTCTAAAGTAGGAAGCCCAAAGTTGTTTGTTTTTTTAAACACAATTTTAAAAATATTTTCTTCTTCTAGTGATATAACACAGGGGGTGTAGTACAACCCACACAATCTACCATAAATTTAGGAAACAACCATTCTCTTGGAACAAACTCACCAAAGCCAGAGTAAGTTTTCCTTATTTAGGTCCCGGAGTGCTGCTCACATACCATGCCGGCATATTCTAAATGAAAAGAAAGAAAGAAGACATCAGAATCAATGTAATTATAATTGTACTTCGAGGCATTTAAAATATTTTTCAAAGTAATCCATGGTCGCCTTAGAATCACTGAACACCCAGAGGTCCCGTATTCTGGGGATTTCCTTCCTTTTTTTTTTTTTTTTTTTTTATTTTATTTGTCAGAGAGAGAGAGGGAGAGAGAGAGAGCGAGCACAGGCAGAGGGAGAAGCAGGCTCCCTGCCGAGCAAGGAGCCCGATGTGGGACTCGATCCCAGGACGCTGGGATCATGACCTGAGCCGAAGGCAGCCGCTCAACCAACTGAGCCACCCAGGCGTCCCTGGGGATTTCCTTCTAGTCATAATGTCTGCCTTGCTACACACACACACACACACACACACACACAACTCCCTTTGTAGAGTGTGACAGTGCTAATTGCCAAAATGTTGTCACAACTTTTAGAACAATATTTTTGTGCCACTTTGTCCAATACACACTAGGTAAAACCTACTTTGGTCCTTGCTTTCCTCAACTGTAAAACGTTAGCTGCTCTATTAGGAAAAGTCATGGCAGGTTCTTTAGTTTGAAGAATGGTTTAACTACCCATATGAATAGACTTGGGACTCTTTAGCAGGTATAGTTCTATGGTTCCCTCATTAAGTGTCTACTTGTTTACATGTTTGCATGCCACGAGTCAAGTAAGTTTCCTTTCCTGGTCCCTCCCTTCAACCAAATCTGTAGGAACAGATGTTAGATCACCTTCCCCCACACCTAGAGTGGTCATTCAGCTCTTTGGTCCTACCACCATTTTATCTGATCTTTGCAAGTCTCCTTACCGGTTTACAGGCAGCCACTGTGATTCTTTCTTTTTGAAGATAAATCTGTGTCCTACCACAGCTTTAGCACCTTTTAGCAAATTCAAATGGCAAAGACTAGTCAGTCCTGGGGAAAGTCTAAAAAGTCCTCCTAGTCTACGCGTACCAGTGTCACTTGCCATCATGCCCATCCCTGTCCCCCAGAGTATTTGATTACTTTGGTTTCCTTCTGGTTTGCTCTACCACCGGGCCTTTGCACAAGTTACCTTGGTCTGAAAACTCTCCTTCCCCTCTTCACCTAAGTTCACCCAAACTTCAGGCCAGCCCAAGTGTCATTTTTCAGGCAAGCCTTCTCTGAGCTCCCTAAATTTGACCCTCCATTATAGGCCCCTGAGTAGCTCTGATGTGAGTCAGAGACTCACAGAGACATGAGTCCATGCCACCTATTTTTAATGTAGAAAATAACGGCCATCTACTCACTACACTGGGCAGAGCCACATCTGTTTTCCTGAAGTATAAGGCTGACTCAAGCAGTAGTTTCCAGACCTTCATTCCATAAGCAACACCCAGGATGCTTGCTAAAATGCTTCACTCCCAGACAGTGGTTTGGTAAGGATAAGGGACCTCAGAATCTGTTTTTACAAGCACCTTCCCGGGTTCATGTGGATGCAGAGTGGACTTCCCATTGCTCAAAGGGTTCTAGAGACCTCAGATTCATTTTAGGTTATTTTTTTTTTTTTTTTAAGATTTTATTTGACAGAGATCACAAGTAGGCAGAGAGGCAGGCAGAGAGAGAGGAGGAAGCAGGCTCCCTGCCAAGCAGAGCCCGATGTGGGGCTTGATCCCAGGACCTTGAGATTATGACCTGAGCTTAACCCACTGAGCCACCCGGGCGCTCCTTTAGGTTCTTTATGCCTTACATTTGTCTACACCCACTCAGCCAAGATGTTAACAGACATTTCTGCATACTTCCCTCTAAAGTTGTAAGGGTTACCTTAAATGGGAGGATTAGAAAATTGGAAGGAGGCAGAATTAGCACCTGGTTCCAGTTAATGTGGTTTCTGTAACTATTAAACCAGTAACCCTCAACTCTGATACCATTAAAATCCTGAGGCTCTAGACAACAGGCCATCCCCAACCAGGAGAGCTCTGGGAGCAGGGCCTTCGTGCTCTCTTGGCCATCATGTAGGAAGCTAGCAGGCCCGACAGGCTGAGAATTCCTGCATTAGTCTGCAGTTACAGAAGTGCAAGACAAAAAGCCAGCCTACGGCCGTCTGTTAACTTGAAATCTTTACATTTAGCAGGACCATTTAAGTCACCACCTGAAGTCCAGATGATGAAATTAACAGCTTAAAGAAGCTGCCCATGGCCACCCTGTTCTAGTCCCCACCTGTAGCCTCTCCGTGAAATGGTCCGTGTAGTTCCCAGCCTCCCCCTCCACAGCCACCAGCTGCTCAGGTCGCCTGGGTGGCTCGTCATTAAGTAAGCCTCTGCCTTCGGCTCAGGTCATGATCCCAGCGTCCTGGGATTGAGCCCTGCATCGGGCTCCCTGCTCAGTTGGAAACAAGCTTCTCTCTCCCACTCCCCCTGCTTGTGTTCCTTCTCTCGCTGTCTCTCGCTCTGTCACATAAATAAATAAAATCTTAAAAAAAAAACAAAAAACCCTCAGTCTCTTCATACATCAAGGCTGGGCTCTGCCTCCACCTCACCGGGAAGAATGTTACTGTAATGGTTAGGTGGCTTTTCATGCAGTCACCCTCTTGCTAGAAGCTTCGGCCCTACAGCCACACGTAAGCAGTAAACCTCAGCGACAGATGCAGACGGCTAGAAGAGAAGCTCTCCTAATACTTAAAAAAAAACCTTATACAACTTATTGTTTTTGCAGTACTTTTATTTGAAGGCTTTATCAAAAATACAGCCTTTCATGAAGTATTTTTGAGAAGGGAGAGGCAGAAAGGAGCGTAGAGAAAAGCTAACGTGTCAGCTCTGTTAGCTCACGTTCAAGTTGGACCTTTTTTTTTTTACGTTCATTTAAATGATATACTTGAAGCTGAAAGTGCTGTCACAGGACAGGCGTTTGCCTTTGCATCTCCCACACAAATCTTGACGATGGGGCCTTTTAGGGTCAACGTGGCGAACTTTTACAGTGCAGGAGCATCTAGTCTGTTTACAACTCTGCAAAACCGAAGTGAGAAGCACAGGAGGTAAGCCTGTGGGGACGTCCTCAAACTGCCAAGTTATTGTTCTAGTCCATTCGAATACTTACGGAATGCACTCTAAACAAGGCCCTGGGCTAATTTTGCTCTGTCGTGCCCCTCCAGCAAGGACAGGATAGGATTAAAGGGTGCTTAACCAGGTGCTCGCGCTCTCATGCTGCGTAAGATTCAGTGTCAACTTGTAAAGTTGCTTTTGAAACACCATTGGAGGGAAATCTTTCTGCCCTTGAAAGGTGGAGAAGAATCCACCGGGGCAGGGGAGTCAGACAAGGAAAGCTAGGAGGGGAGGCTAGCTACTACGCCAAGCTGGGAATCTAGCCTGGCATCCGTGGACGTGAACCTGCCTCCCCCACACGCACCTGCTGCAAATGACCTTAAGCAGACACCAAAAGCAAAGCAGCACCCCCGGAGCTGGGAGCCGGGTGATCAAAGGCAAGAACCTGACCCTACTCTGCCCTCATCTAAGGGAGTCTAAAACGTTTTTTCCATACTCGGGTTCTCTCTTCCCACCCTAGCCTGTAAGGCCTCCAATACCCAACTTGAGGAAACTGCATGGGTTAGGGTTGTCAGGGAACACATCAGGCTCCACTACTGAGGGCTAACACGTCATCATCTCAGGGTCCCAGGATCGAGCCCCACATCGGGCTCTTTGCTGAGCTTGAAGTCGGCTTCCTCCGCGCCCTCCCCCAGCTTGTGCTCGCTTTTTCTCAAATAAAATCTTTAATAAAGTAAGACCTACAGACCATTTATCTCTTAAAGAAAAAGAAAAGTTTAGTCACTTTTTTCCTTAGATTATCTAACCCCCTTCCCACAGTGCAGTGCTTAGTTAAAAAAAATAACCCAGCCGAAGCCCTGGGTGGCTCAGTTGTTAAGCGTCTGCCTTCAGCTCAGGTCATGATCCCAGGGTCCTGGGATCGAGCCCCGTTTCGGGTTCCCCATTCTGCAGGAAGCCTGCTTCTCCCTCTCTGACTTGTGTTCCCTCTCTCGCTCTCTTGTGCTGTCAAATAAATAAAATCTTCAAAAAAAAACAAAACAAAACCGGCAATGTCACTCATTAGCCCCATAAAGGTGGGCAGCTTAAATTCACTCTCAAACAAATCCTCCTCCTTTTGCAAGCACTGGGCAAGACTGAAACTTTCAAACCCCATGCTTATCACTAAGTATCCTGACTGCGGGGTGGGCTTCACATAAAGCATTTGGGCAACACAGGTGGCCTCACGGCAATAGAAGGCATTCTAGGTTTTTGACCTATTTTCTCCCATCAGAGAGCCAGGTAAGGCCAACATTCTTCCATGTTGCAGGAGGGGGCCAGCATCTCAGGAGGTTAATATAACCAAGACTTGCAAGGACAGAAGGAAACAAGACACCCCCCCACCCACCCAAAGGCCCGGTTTCCCGGTTGAGTAGTACTCCTTCCCCAGTCCCCACTGAAAAGCTGTCAAAACCCAGGTAACTAGGAACCTCGCCTCGCTCAAGATACATTCGAGAAACTCCACCAAAGCCCTCTCCCAGTTACCCAGTTCAGACACAAAAGGGGAGTATTCGATTTACTTGACAGGTGATATCCTCCACTCGGTAAGGGTTGTAAGACTTCTGACAAGTTCTGCAAAACTGCTTGAAGTAAACCTGTGCGGAGAGAGAGGAAAAACGTGAAGCAGAGCCCTCTGGACACCTGGGTCAAAAGAAGCCAGTTCCGCAGCGTTTCTCACCTTGCTGGTGCCCTGCACACACCACACGTAGGCACTCTCCCATCGGATGTTGCAGTCCTTGCAGTGGTAGTAGCCGTACTTCTGCTCCAAGAACTGAACAGAGAGACACCAGGGTTTAACTCACAGGAAGTGGGAATTAGCCTTCATTTCACAAACTGGGAAGGGACCGATTTGCTACTTAAAACTGGGAGCCTCCTTCCAGATCATGGAGCAAAGTGGGCTCAAGGTTTTGCCCATTAGTCTCTACAATGTAGTAATCAGGTGACCTGATGGTTTAATCAAGCACATAAGCAAGCAGGAGCCTAAAGCAGCTCATGTTCCAGATTGGTTTGGTTCTTCCGTTTCCAACAGTGCTAAGAGTCTCAATTGGGGAAAACTCAGAATTCATATTTAACTTGAACTGAAGTACACGCTCTTATTCTTAAGCTTCTCTTCTCCCCTCCCAGTGAGAAACAGGTGTTTGGAGTTAGGTCTTCAAGCGCTCTCCAAAGTTCCTGCCAATTCTCGAGCAGTTTTATCAGCGAGCGAACTTAGGTCCAGTTAAGTTAGGAGGCAAGCGCACACATGGTTTATATTACACGCTGCTTCTGTCGAACTTGACTCTTTCCCTCTTTCCTCCCTTGCCCCCAACAGCCCTAGGCTGACAGTGGGAAAGACCCCAAAGGAGGCCTCCAGCGCTCTCCCCACCTCTGCCCTTCACTTGCCTGCCTCACCACTGCCCCGCGCGCGCTCAGCGAGGATGAACTGACCCCACCGCGCCTGCTGCGCTCGGGCAGCAAAACCCCAGGGCCTGGGGGCGTTAGCAATGCTGTTTCCAAGTAGGGGTACTTTCTAGGAGGTAGAAGAGATCCCAAAGGAGGCCCGTCCAGAGCCCCAGCTTCCGGGAGGAGTTTGGGGAATTCGGCCAAGAATCGGGGGAGAGCAGACCATGCCCCCAGCCACTGACTGTTAGGGCTTCTGCCTTACTGAATTCAGACCGGGGAGTGGGGCCCGCGGGGAAACGACTCTCCTGCCAGCACGTTCCCCTCAGGACGTTCTGCTGCGAATCCCTCCTGGATCGTCCAAATGAGGACCGAACGCCCGACTACACGTCCACGGTCAGGGTTTTGTTGTTGTTAACAGTAAATACGCTCGAAATACGAGTGTTACAAGGGCCCCCGCGTTACGATCGCCGCCAACCAACGACCGAGCGGCACTCGCCGAACTCTGCCGCGGGGAAAGGACGATCCCCGGCCGCTGCGCGCGGCCGCGAAAAGGCGCCCGGACGCCGCCCGCCTCTAAGGAAGCCGGCGGCTCCGCGTGTCTCGCGCAGCCGGGGGCGAGGGCCTGGGGCGAGGGCCGGGGGCGAGGGCCGGGGGCGAGGGCCGGGGGCGAGGGCCGGGGGCGAGGGCCGGGGGCGAGGGCCGGGGGCGAGGGCCGGGGGCGAGGGCCGGGGGCGACCACACGGCCGGGGCTCCCCCGCGCCCGTCAGCTCCCGCGGCCGCCTGGGCCTCACCTGGAAGCGCGGCCGCTCCTTGGCCTGCTCGGGGCTCCCCGGCGACGGCGTCTCGCCCGCGGCGTCCTGGGCGCGCTCCAGCGGCGGGGGCGGCTCCGGACCCCTGGGCGCGCGCCGCCGGGCCGCCTCGCCTGCCCCGCTCTCCCGCGGCGGCACGGCCGGCGGCTCCCAGCTCGTCCGCACCGCGGCCTGGGCCCCGGCTTCGTCCTCCTCCTCTTCGGGCCGCGGCCATCGGGGCGCCTTCCTCGCCGACGCCTCTCCCTCCTCCGGGCCTCGGGGCCTCGCAGGCGGCGGCCTTCGCTCTCCCTCCGGCGCCGCGGGCCTCTGCTCCCCGGCCGTGCCGTCGGCGCCTTCCGGGAAGGTGGTGAGGCGGCGGGAGGCCACGGGCGAGTACACGGCGACGGTGCGCTGGAAGCGCACGGGCCGCGGGGCGCCGCTCGGGGGGCTGCGCTGCTCGGGGCCCCGGTGCGCCGGCTGCGGGGACGCCGAGCCGCCGCCCGCCCCCGCCGCACCCTCGAGGCCGGGGCCGGCCGGCGCCGCGGGGTCGCGGGTCCTGCGCAGCAGCGTGCGCCGCCCCAGCGAGCACTGCACCGAGGCGTCGCGGCGCGGGTTCACCTGCACCGCCACGTCCCGGCTGCCCGCCCTGCGGGGCCGCGCGCCCAAGCCCGGGCCCACCTGCGACAGCAGGGCCATGAGCTGCGCCCGCTGGTAGCTGTCGAAGTACTCGGCGGCCGTCAGCTGCCCGCAGCCGGGGAAAGACGACGCGGCCGCCCCGGCGGAAGAGGACGACGAGGAGGAGGACGCGGGAGCGCAGCCCCCGCCCCGGTGCCGCCAGCCACCCCCGCCGGCGGCGCCCTTGCCCTTGGCGGCCGGCGGGTAGGGGTACGGGTACGAGTAGGGGACGCACGCCGGGTACATGTAACCGTCCAGCACCTCATCCCCCAGGGCAGCCATAAGCGCAGCCCGGGCCGCTCCCGCCGCCGCCCTGCCCTAAATAGGCAGCCGTGCGGAGGCAGCCAGCCGCTCACCCCGCCGCCGCTCCCGGCGCTGCGCGGCCCCCCGCACCCTGCCCGTCACCCGCTCGAGTCCGGAGTCCCCGCCTAGGTGGCCTGGCCCAGACCTTCTCTGCGTGGAGATTTTCCACACCCGGAGGTCCGCACAAATACCCTTAGGGGATCGGGAAAGACTGCTTCCTTTGTGATGCAAGAACTGATTTGCAAGTGAGCTCGCCGGAGGTGAAGCGGGTCCCAACAAAAGGGCGCAATCACCGGGATTAGCGGGGCCAGGTGGTCCCCATGCCTGGATGATTCCAGGTGTCTGCGCTGCCGGGGAAGCTGAGGCGAAGCTGTCAGGCTAGTGAGCAGAAAGGCCAAGTTTTGGGGGAACGGCTTTGGGTGTGTTACCTATGATCTCAGATTCTGGTCTAATTATCTCAGAACTGCTCTGAAAGTCCACACCTTGCACCCTTTCGGGAACTCCAGAGGGAAAGCATTCTAAGGCACCCACATCTAGGCTAATTGTTTTCTCTCCTGGAGCTTGCTTTCCCCTCCACCCCCCCACCTCAAGTGGGTACCGCGAGGTACTGATGTCTCTTGGGGTGGATAGTACTACAAATTTTCCTAACCAAATTATCCTTCCAAAAGAGCATTGATTTGCAATGTGTGCATGAATGCGGAAACGAAATCAGTTACCAACTGAGGAGAAATGCCTTGTTCCCAGGAAAAATGTTAGCTGTCCATTACCAATCGATATCAGATACACATTAATGTATGTTTTGTGTTGATTTGACACAGGTTTGACAATAAAATACTGTATTTCATTGTTTAGTTGACCTGTTTGGGGATTTTTTTTTAATACAGGTCAAAATTCAACACTGTCAGATATTCATAAATTGAGCAAGCACTTTGTTTTTACAATTACATTAAACTCAATTATGCTTTACAAATTGCTTTACAAATTATGCTTTACAAAAAAAATAGCTTGTTTTTACTCATATAATGCACCAAAATTCTACATTTCCAAGACCCTGTTTTCTAAGAGCTTACATATTCGAAAGAGTCATAGAAATTGGTATTGATAAAAACTAAAGAGCACATTGAACATGTTCAGGCTTTACTTTAGCAGTCCCAGGTGCAAGTTATATTATGACATTGATTCGTAATTTGTGAAAACGCGTGGTTAATACGCCAATGCAACCTTACAATGGGAAGATCATAATTGTGACACGTATGATAATGGGAACCATTTGTTATCCTTTATGTAAACCATATTCACTACCACAGACCGTAACTATGAAGTAATATATCAGTAAGATAGAAGCTCCTCTGTATCTCCACGTTCAGAGAGAAGTCTGAGTGGTTTCCATCATAATTAAATTATCAGCTTTCACTGTGCCATAGGAAGTGTCTGCCATTTCCTCTTCTTTCAGTTTCTTATAAGAAATATCTGTATCTTCATCTTCGTCTAGAGGATCCCGCTTGTGCAATATTTCACTTCCATACACTTTATATATTAAAACCAAAATCCCTGCTTCTGCAGACTGGAAAAGGGCATAAAGCAAGGGAAACATGTACATACTTCCTATGAACCGTGGTGGGAAGGCCAGTTTCAGAATAGCAGTACAGAGCTGCACATTCTGACTCCCCGTTTCCAGGCATACAGTCCTCCTGCAGTTGGGTGGAAGGTGGAAGAGAACAGCTAAACCATAGCCCGAGGCATAGCCTGCCAAAGGCATGAAAATTGCTATCATGTAAACACTTGCGGGGATACTCGCCAGCAGTTCAGGTCCTAACATAGTGCCGGTCATTATGAAAAGGACCACCAGCGTCACTAGCAGAGACCACAGGGAAACCTAGTAACAGAAAATGAACAGACAAACCATCAAAAATAGGATAGCTGAAAAGGAATTCAGGCAAGCGAATCCTAGGCTCTTGGAAGAAGAGACACATCTAGTCTCACCTCCCACACCATGGAGATCCTTGCCATAAGCAGTCTTGGACAAAGTACTTCTGAGGATAGGTGGGTCACCTCTTCAGGATGAGTCTGTGTCCTTGTTGGACAGTTCTAATGGCCTGCAGGCCTGTCCTTAGGAAGAGTGACAATCTGCCTTCCCTAACAACGAGCCGTTATCTTGGATAGATGCTCAGGAGCAGCCCAGACCAGACTCCTGATTAAAAAACAGGAGGACAGGGACGCCTGGGTGGCTCAGTTGGTTGAGCAGCTGCCTTCGGCTCAGGTCATGATCCCGGCATCCTGGGATCGAGTCCCACATCGGGCTCCTTGCTTGCCAGGGAGCCTGCTTCTCCCTCTGTCTGCCTATGCTCGCTCTCTCTCTCTCTCTCTCTCCCTGACAAATAAATAAAATCTTTAAAAAAAAAACAAAACAAAACAGGAGGACAGGAGCTCCTGGGTGGCTCAGTTGGTTAAGCATGAACTTTGCTTTTGCCTTTGGCTCAGGTCATGATCCCAGAGTTTTGGGATCAAGTCTGCCTTTGGCTCAGGTCATGATCCCAGAGTTCTGGGATCAAGTCCCATGTATTGGGCTCCTTGCTCAGCAGGGGTTCTGCTTCTCCCTCTGCACCCCCCCCCCATCACTCCCTCTCTTCCTCTCTCACAAATAAATAAATAAAATCTCTAAAAAATAAACAGGAAGGGAGGGGTGCCTGGTCACTTGAGCATCAACTCTTGATTTCAGCTCAGATCATGATCTCAGATCAAGCCCAGTAATGGGCTCCGTGCTGAGAAGGGCGCCTGCTTGGGACTCTCCCTCCTTCTCCACCCCACCCCCCTTTTTCTCTTTTTTTCTCTAAAAAACAAAAACAAAAACAAAACAGGAGAAGTCTACTCTTCTTCAGGCACATTGTCTCCAGACTTTCATATAACTCTGTAGTGGGATGGGGGCTGGTCTGAACATGTGTTTAATTTGTGAGTGTACCTCTTAAAAACAGGACTCAGAATCAAGCCCAACCCAGCAGGTGTGGTCTGATGGACACCGTGGTCAGATGAACATTACCTTCGCTGATCAGGACCCCATGCTTTCCATAAGAAATTAGTTCTAGTTTTACACGTGAGGTAAAAGCTATTAAAATTTATGAAACTTACATGTGATATTTTCAAACTTAAAAATACTTCATGTTTCAGAGAATTGACTGTGATATTGAAACAATGACCAACTCTTAGATTATGCAAGTGAAAAACGTAAACAGAAGATGTGAGGAATTCTTTGGGATTCTGAACACCCCCTTTTTCATCTGTTCATGAGAAACCTCCCATCTGCAAATCTCTAATGATGCCTAAAAATGCTTACAGATAATAGATGGATTTTAGGGGGCGCCTGGGTGGCTCAGTGGGTTAAAGCCTCTGCCTTTGGCTCAGGTCACAATCTCAGGGTCCTGGGATCGAGCCCCGCATCGGGCTCTCTGCTCGGCAGGGAGCCTGCGTCCCCCTCTCTCTCTGCCTGCCTCTCTGCCTACTTGTGATCTCTGTCAGATAAATAAATAAATAATCTTTAAAAAAAATAGATGGATTTTAGATGAAGTACAACTGACTGTATAAGACGCGGCATCGTCTTGATGTCCGACTGGTAGATTTCACTCATTTAAGTAAGACAAACTGTGAAAACAGTAAGGGGAAAACCGAAAAATTCCTCTACTACTCTCCTTCAGATTAGTAGTGAGCTAGTTTTTGTTTTGTTTTGTTTTTGTTTTTGTTTTTTAATGGGGGTGAGGGTTGGGAGGGGTCTACGCAGGAAAGCAGAGATCCAGAAGAACAGTTGAAGTGTTGATTCTGGTTTGCTGGATCTCTGGGGGGAACCCCTTTGGAGTCTATGGGATTGGCATATAATTTACACTCCTTTAAAAATTATTTAAAATTTATTTATTTTTTTAAAAAATATTTTATTTATTTATTTGACAGAGATCGCAAGTAGGCAGAGAGGCAGGCAGGGAGAGGAGAGGAGGAAGCAGGCTCAGCAGAGAGCCCGATGTGGGGCTGGATACCAGGACCCTGAGATCATGACCTGAGCCGAAGGCAGAGGCCCAACCCACTGAGCCACCCAGGCGCCCCTAAAATTTATCTGGGCTGGACAAAAAGTCTATGCTAGCTGGTGCTGAAATGATTATATAAATACTCATGCTCCAAAGGTACAATGGGCAGAAACCAAACTGTTATAAATCAAACTTTTGTTAAGTGCTCTACACCCAACGTCGGGCTCGAACTCATGACCCAGAAATTAAGAGTTGCATGCTCCACAGCTGAGCCAGCCAGGCACCCCTGAAGCCTTTTTTATATTAAGATGTATGTCCATATCAAAAGCTTTGACAGGAAATCTTGTAAAAATATTGGCTCCAAAGTTTCTTTTGAACCATTTTAAATCGTTTGGGTGACACTGACATTGAAGAATCATTTTAAAGTGTTTGCAAAAGTGTGGGGCGCCTGGGTGGCTCAGTGGGTTAAAGCCTCTGCTTTCGGCTCAGGTCATGATCCCAGGGTCCTGGGATCGAGCCCCACATCGGGCTCTCTTCTCTGCGGAGAGCCTGCTTCCTCCTCTCTCTCCCTGCCTGCCTCTCTTGCCTACTTGTAATCTGTCTGTCAAATAAATAAATAAAATCTTTAAAAAAAAAAAAAGTGTTTGCAAAAGTGTAAAAGTGTTATAAAGCATACTTTATGAGTGTTCCGGTTAAGGAGTAGGAATAGGTTTAGCTTAAATTCAAAGTGAGCCAAATCTTACCAAATTGTCTATTACTTAAATATATGTATCTGTTTTCAGTATGGGAATAGCTTATTTGATTGACTTTCTCTTAGAATTCCTAAGGTTTGGGGGTGCCTGGGTGGCTCAGTGGGTTAAGCCTCTGCCTTCAGCTCAGGTCATGATCTCGGGGTCCTGGGATTGAGCCCCACATCTGCTCTCTGCTCAGCAGTGAGCCTGCTTCCTCCTCTCTCTGCCTGCCTCTCTGCCTACTTGTGATCTTTCTCTCTCTCTATCAAATAAATAAATAAAATCTAAAAAAAAAAAAAAAAGAATTCCTAAGGTTTTATGGTATTAGCTTAATGATTAAGCTTAGTAAGTTCTTAATGCATTTCAAGATTATTTGTAGGTATATTATATATGTAATATATAAAATATATGTGGGGCACCTGAGTGGCTCAGTGGGTTAAAGCCTCTGCCTTCAGCTCTGGTCATGATCCCAGGGTCCTGGGATCGAGCCCCACATCGGGCTCTCTGCTCAGCAGGGAGCCTCCTTCCTCCTCTCTCTCTCTCTGCCTGCCTCTCTGCCTACTTATGATCTCTGTCTGTCCAATAAATAAATAAAATCTTTAAAATATATATATATGAAATATATGTATATTTGCATGTATATATAAATTTATTACATTCAAAATATGTTTGTTATTAAGCATAATTTTTTTACTCAAGACTGGATATATGAGTACAAAAGAACCCTTTATTTTTATGTTAATAAAAGTCAGCTTCTCTGAATAATCAGATTTTAGATACATCTATTCTTTATTTAAAATTAACTTACTTAATTACTATAAGTAAAACGCAAAAGATTATGTCTTCTTAAATCTACATAATGGAAACACTGGAGAAACTCTTTTCACTTGTCTAAATGAATTTGCCTGTGCATGAATAGTAATTACTTATGCATTTTTGAGTAAGTTCCTAAAATATGAGTCGAGTCCTATTCATGGTTTACTCTTACTTACTATTTTTGAGCTTTCAGAGAATGCTTGGTTGACAAATATTTAATTTTTTTCTCTAGTCAACTGTTACAAAAATCTCTACTCCTCAAAAAGCACCAGTTTTTTTTTTTAAAAATAAAGCCATACTGGAAATAGTGTACAAAATGATAGGAATTCCGATCCTTTCACTTACTTTAGCAACCATATGCAATACTACAATGGGGAAGGAAAAACACATAGATTTACTAATGGTAACATACTCTGCATTATTTCTCCAGGACCCAATCTTATTTTGTGCTTTAAAGCCAATATTTTGCATATCCTATTGCTGCAATGTGATTTTTAAATTCCTTTTGGTCTTATTAGTGTCTCTTTTTAGAAAATGAATAAAACATTTTAAAGGAAACTTCTCCAGAGTTTCTCAGAATTAGAGTTCCACTTTTGAAAAATATAGTAATGCATTTCTAAAATACTGGACAAATTCAACTCATATAATTGTATTTCCCCTGCTTTGATTCTTAATAATGCACGATTTGTTAGTGGAAAATATGTTGCGGATGAATGGCACGGATATTTCTTTCCCCTGCGATATATTTCCTCCTGTGAATACTAATAGCTTTCTTTCGCTGTTTTTAACTAAGCTTTGTCTTAATTAAAGCTATGAGTTTTTGAAATGCCAAAAGATAGAAGTTACTTTGTGGCACAAACTTTTTTTTTTTTTTTTTTTTTTTAAGTTATCCATGCAGGGGTTGCCAAGTTTTCTTCCTTATCCCTCTTTCCCAAACTTCTTAACATTCCAGCCAGGGGTCAGAGACCATGGACTCTCTAAATACATAAAGGACATAAAAGGAAGAGTGACCTTACCTTCACGATGTAGTCCGCCACCCGGTTGTATTTGTACCGAATGAACACCCCCAGGCCAATAGGGATGAGGGTGCCGCAGAGAGTTAGGGTCACTGCCCCCAGCGGTAGTAACTGCACCAGGGGGGTGTTGATCCAAGCGCGGCTATAGATCCACAGGCACAGGGGCATCAAGACTAGGGCCAGAAGCGTGGAGGAGATGGTCATGATGATGCTGCAGAAAAGGCAATGAACAGAATTCAGAATGGGCTCTGCGCCAAGAGTCTCTCTTGCACATTGGGGAACCTCTCTCTTGCACACTGGGTAGAAGAGAAAGAAAGAGACTTCAAGTCTGGAGCTTGAAGTGTGGGGAGAACCCACTTCATCCGAGGGGAGGGCCACGAGAACAGCACCTCTAAACCCAACTGAAACAGAAACGGGGACGGGGGCGGGATCGGAGGACGGAACCGCAGGATTGGGGGGCAGGATCTGAGGACGGTTGCCCTGGCTTTATAAGGCCTATTGAGCTGGCCACAGTCTGGATGATTCCGAGGGCAAAGAACAAACATCTTCCTTTCTGAACCCTCCAAAACACCCTGTTAGACACAGTCAGGCTGCTGAACACGACCTGTTGGGCGGAACTCAATCATATATTCCTCTATATGAGATCACCTTCGTTACTGGGGCCAAGAGCCCTATTTCGCTTTTGCATTTCCGGCGAGACCTGGCTTCAGGCTTCTCAGTTCCCTTTGTCTTCCAGAGGCCGAAGACCTCCCCGGCCAGCCCAGCCCTCGGGGAGGAGGGTCGCAGCGCCGTCAGAGCCGCTCTGTCCCCACCTAGATCTTTCCCCCTCCAGCACCACCTTCCTCCCATCTGCCTTGACTTCTCAAGCCCGGGCTCTCAGAAGTCAGCCCCTCCCCGCACGGTCTTCTTCCCTCTCCCACGCCTCTCCCTCCTCTCGGCTCCGTCTCGAACCCACGGCGGAGCGCGGCCGAGCTGGGGACGCGAGAGAGGCGCAGGGACCAGACAGCTCCGTACCTGAGGTTCATGTCGCCGTCCACCAGCAGGGACATGAGGTTGGAGAGATTCCCGCCGGGACAGCAGCCGCACAGGAGCACGGCCACGGCGGCCACCTCGTTCAGCGAGAAGGCCAGGGCCAGCAGGAAGGCCAGCAGCGGCAGCAAGCCGAACTGGCAGAGCGCGGCCAGCAGCGCGCCCACGGGCCGGCGGACGTGCTCCCCGAAGTGGTTCACGTCCACGGTGCAGCCCAGGCCCAGCATGGTGATGCACAGGGCGGCGCCCACGAACACGTTCAGCCCGTGGTTCAGCGGCGTGTCCCAGAACGGGGTCTCGGGGTGCGCCCAGGGGTGGGGGAACAGGGACGGGCCCAGGCTGGCCGGGCCCCCCGCCGGGCCGCCGGCCGTCGGCTCCGGGGTGGACGCGGGGCCGAGGCTGAAACCGACGCCCGGACTGGGCGCGAGACTGAGCCCGGGGCTGGGGCCGGCGCTGGAGGTGGGGGCGACGGGCAGGTCCGAGCCGGGGCGCAGGCTGCTGGCATCGGGCGACAGCGTGTAGTTGTCCGGCTGCAGCGAGGACGGGCCGAAGAGCAGCGTCGCGTTGTCGGGGCCGTCCATGGCGCTGCGGCGGGAGGCTGCGGGCCTGCGGTTCCCGGGCCCCGCGCGCCTCTCCCCGTCCCGCGGTCGCCGCCGCCGCCGTCCGCCCGCCTGTCCGTCGGTCCGCGGCAGCAGGCGAAGCTCGGTCCCCAGCCCGGGCTGCGCGGCGCTGACGTCTCCGCGGCGTCGGGTGCGGCGCGGGGGCCGGGGGGCGAGGGGCGGGGGCGCTCCTCTGCGGGCGGCACTTAGAGCGCAGCCCCCCAGGGTGAGCCCAATGGCTGCGCCCCCGCGCCGGGCAGGCCCCGCCCCGCCGCCGGGTCCCTCCTTTTAATCATCAGTAAGTGGTTCTGTTAGAGTGTAGCCAGGGGCGGAACAAAGACCTGACAAAGGACAAGAAGAAGAAAAACCGTGCCTGGCTGCCGATCAAGTTCTCTGATGGGCTCTGCCGCTTTCATAATGAAATCTGGAGGCCCAGACACAGAGGGAAAGAGAGCGCGCGAGCGAGCGAGCTTATCTAAGACGCACGTAAAGTACGAGCACTGCTCAAACAGCCTGCAACCCTGAGCCCCGAGAGGGCTCCCGGACTTAATGTGAGCGGTTCTCTGGGAGCAAGACACAGTGTCTGGCTTTAATTTGCTAAGGGATCTTTAAATTATTTTAATTATTATTTTTTAAGTAAAATAAATAACTGGCTAACAGTTTTTAAATACAATGCGTTCGGACTTAAAGTAGAAAATAATAATGCTGGGGGGTTCGGCAGGGGCGTGTGCATTATTTCACCAGATCCTCACAGCAGAGCCTTGAGAGGTGCTGTTAGCTCGGTTCTTCCACAGGAGGAGTCTGAGGCCGGGGGACATCTCCGCTTCATCAAGCAGCTCCTGGAGAAATGTGCACGGTGACACGTCGTTAGAGGGGACAGCGAGGAGCTCTGCTAAGAAAAGGCTCCATGAACAATGTGTTTTGGAAATTACTGGCCGACGGGGAGAGGGTGTCTCTCGGTGGCTATAAATTTATAAAGTGTTGTGTGAGTACAGCCCCGGCATTAGGATTAAAGGATTGAAGAGAAATAAAGTGGTGGGATTCCCTGCTTCGGACAGGTTTATCCCCAAACAAATCAAATTCAGAGCTCAGGGCACTGTTGACTCAACGACTTTCAGTCAGTCACCAGAGGCAGCTACAAAGGAGAGGGGCCTCTGCCTACCAAGGATGTGGAACCATTGGAGAAGCTTCTGTCTGTCACCAAGCCACAGCCAGTGAGTTGTGAAAGCCAACAGGAGGACTTTCCAGGCAGAAGTCTTAGCTCAGGGTTAGTTTGAGTAGAGCTAAGACCCTAGAGTGAATTCTTCCTCCCGGGGACCCTGTCCTTCCCCCCGGGGACCCTGTCCTTCCCCCCATTTTCTGACATAGAGGAGAATGCTAGACTTCCTTTTCCCACTGGTGGACTGAGCTCCTGTGTTTATCTCTTCTCCCCACCAAATCTCATGAAAATAACAGAGAATACGAAAAATAAGATTAAATTCACAACATATTGCATTCGTGATCACAAATAATTTCTTTTTTCTCCATTAGACCATAAATTCCACAGGGGCAGAGCTGCTGAGAGCGTTTAGGAAACTAATGTGCCTTCATACTTCCCCAAAGCAGGAAACCCAGGAAAACCATGCAGTGACATCTGTTTAGATTTGAAAAAAGTGGGATGGAATCACCTAAGTTTTCATTTAGGTTTATGTAAGCAAAACAAAGACACTCAGATATACTATGAAACATGCTACCCGAATACTTTCATTAGGTAGGCATATCCCAGGGAGATGGGGGAGAAACAGACAAGACAAGGAGTCTCTGCTGAGCCCTTACATTCTTCAAACCACAGGATGAGATAAGCCAAGAACACAAATGGCAGGCACGTCCCTGTTTGCCCCCTCCTCGTGTTAACGATATTAAAATCCACAATCAAATTCAATAAGCAGTAATTAGAGGCAGACCCACTCAGCCAACTAGCTCCTTTCTTGGCTTGGGGAGTGCTTGGGGAGGCGATTTATACAATGGGCCAAGAGCAAAAAGCAGAAAGGGATGGACCGGTTCTGTAAATCAGCAGGCTCATAGTAAACCTGCTGCTTGGGAGGATTTTGGGGTCCTGCAGACCTGTTGTCTCCCTGCTGATGTGGTCACTGTCAGTGTAAAGAAAGCAGATGTTCCTGCCTCCCCTCTTCTTTTTAATCTCCTTCACTATTTAGGAGAAAACCCCAGGAGTAGAAAACAGAGCTTATAATCCAGATGTAGCACTGGCATGGGTCGCTTAGCCTCCTCAATGATCTTCCTTTTACTCTTGCTGCCACCGAGGAGGGTGTGACCCACCCAGGGAGAATATATGGAAGGGATAGACGACAACAGAGCACTTGGAAAATATGTTATGGAGGGTTGAGGTGGGAGGTGAGAATAAATTTAGAACCTAGTTGCACATCATACACCAAAAATAATTCCACATAGATTAAAGGATTAACTATAGGGTACCTGGGTGGCTCAGTCAGTTAGGCGTCTGCCTTCAGCTCAGGTCATGATCTCGGGGTCTGGGATCGAATCCCGCATTGGGCTCCTGCTCAATGGGGCGTCTGCTTCCCCCTCTGACCTCCACCTTGTGCTCTCTCTCTCTCTCAAATGAATAAATAAAATCTTAAAATAAAGTAAGAACACTTTAAAAAAGATTTTATTTAACAGAGAGAGAGTACAAGCAGGGGGAGCGGCACGCAAAGGGAGAGGGGGGAGCAGGCTCCCTGCTGAGCATGGAGCTCCATGCAGGACTCGATCCCAGGACCCCCAGATCATGCCCCAAGCCGAAAGCAGATGCTTAACAGACGGAACCACCCAGGCACCCCTTAAATAAATAAATCTTTTTTAAAAAGTGATTTTTAGTTTTTTCCTTTTTTTAAAATTTTTACTGTTTCTGAATTTCTGCTGTAAAAAATGTTATTTTCTTAAAAGTATCAAATCCAGAGGAAAAATAAATTCCACAAGTGTCAAAGGGTAAATCACTTTAATCAATCTTTAGCCCATAGGTTGGTAGAGAAAAACAGACACAGAAAAATTACAATAGAAAAAGTATGTGCTATTTATTAAGGAGAAAATGTTTTATTTCACTAGTAGTTAAATGCAAAACTTAAAATCAAATAGACAAAGAATCTCAAAGTAACAGCATTTAATGCTGAATGAAATGCAATGGAAGAACTCTTGAACCCCCCCCATGACGGTGAAGGATTTGATAGAGTTTCTGGGGAAAGCCATTTGATAATACAATTCTGCTTCTGGACATTTTTTTTAATCAGAATTATTTCAAATGCAGTGCCAGAAACCCTAGCTCACATTGGTTTAAGGCCAAAAAGGGAATTTATTGACTCATGAAAATGAAAAATCTCCAGGTGTGGCTGGCTCCCAAGTCAAAATGAGGACTCGGTGCCTCTCCATTTCTCAGCTCTGCTTCCCTCTACTGTTATCATCATTGTCACGTAGACTTTACTTCACTGTCACGTATACTCCATAGGGAGGCTAGGCAATTTCACATACTGGTTTCTCCTGATATCTGAAAGCAAAGCATTCCTTTGAAACCTTTCATAAGCTGGAACGCCATCAAAGGAAGAAGCCATTACTTATTCACCTATGCAGAAAAATTTTTGAGCATTCCTAGACCCGCAAAGTAGCCTTGGGGCTCCTGGGTGGCTCAGTCAGTTAAGCATCTGTCTTAGGCTCGGGTCATGATCTGGGGGTCCTGGGATTGAGTCCCGCATGGAGCTCCCTGCTCAGCAGGGAGTCTGCTTCTCTTTCCCTCTCCCCAGGCCCCACACCACGGCTCCTGCTCTCTCTTCCTATTTCTCTCTCTCAAATAAATAAACAAAATCTTAAAAACAACAATAACAACAAAGTATATCTCTTATGCTTTTCTGATACCTTTGGACACACTTTGCTGGTGGTCGCACGTTATAAATGGAGGTAAAACAGAGATGCGCACAGACACAGTTCACATCTCTGGAGGCTTGCTGAGATGCTAAGGCTGGTTCTCTGGGAAGGGCTGCTCTCCCTGCTGGGGGAGGATGGCTTCTAATCACATCTATCACAGCTCATTGCAAAAAAAACCCTCTGAATGCTATTTTCCCCTTTTATCGTCAAGGTGAAAATCCTCTTCAGATTTCTTTTGAAACAGGTGCTCATGTAGGTCTTTTCATAAAAGGGAAGTGGCTGAAGGCAAACTTTCAAAAAGTGAGGGCTACCTGTATATCCTACCACTTGCAACCACCTACGGAAAGAGAATGTCCACTGCCCAATAATTCCCAGCACAGTCTTGGGACGAATTTGGCCCGTGGCCTTCTGCAGCTATCCCGTTTTTTTCTGATAACACATCAGAGCTCCATCCTCTTTGTAAAAGTACCATCTCGTTGCTCTTGAATCACGTGATTCAACTGTACACTTCCTAGTTGCTACCAAAAAGCCATCAGGAGGGATTTGACTTAATCCCGATTCTTCTTTTTGCTTTATCTCAAAGTCTGTACTGGAGAAGCCCTCGGCTTTCCACACATTCCTTCAATGGTTGAACAAGAATTTGCTTTACACGGAAAGATTTACTTTTTTCCTTTTCTTCTGCTCATGATCTGTTCTTTAACCAGTTATGTTCTTGCTTTTATATCTTTTTTTCTTTGAAGATTTTTTAAAATATACTTTATTATTTATTTGACAGACAGAGATCACAAGCAGGCAGAGAGAAAGAGGAGGAAGCAGCCTCCCTGCTGAGCAGGGAGGATGTGGGGCTAGATCCCAGGACCCTGAGATCATGACCTGAGCTGAAGGCAGAAGCTTTAACCCACTGAGCCATCCAGGCACCCCTGTTTTTATATCTTCTTTAACTTTCCTATCTCTGCCAGCTAACCTGAAAGGTGAGAGGTCTGTTGCTTTCTTGAGGTTGTAACATCTCAACATGTTCTGGATGCACAGACATCACATAGCCATCTTCGCATGGCACTGGGCTTGCATCAGGAGGCCGTTGTCATCTGATAAACTGAAAAGGAAGAAACAATATCTACAATGCTCTAACAGGATATTAAACTGAGAATTTATTTGATCTAAGCACACAAGAAAAAAATCCCCAGATGTTTTTCAAGTCTCCCAACTAAAAAATTACCTCTTGTTAAGTTGCCGAACAATACAATAAATAAGAAAAAATGATTGTTTTAAAAGAAAATTTCTTTTTTAAAAAATGAAGTTTGGGGGCTCCTGGGTGGCTCATTTGGTTAAACATCTGCCTTTGGCTTGGGTCATGATCTCAGGGTCCTGGGATCGAGCCCCTCACTGGGCTCCCTGCTCAGCGGGGAGCCTGCTTCTCCCTCTGCCTGCCCTTCCCCCTGCTTGTGTTCCCTCTCTCTTTCTCAAATAAATAAATCTTGTTTAGAAAAAGAAGTTTTATTAAAATTAGGATCCAGGGGCACCTGCGTGGCTCAGTGGGTTAAAGCCTCTGCCTTTGGCTCGGGTCGTGATCTCAGGGTCCTGGGATCAAGCCCCGCATCGGGCTCTCTGCTCAGCGGGGAGCCTGCTTCCTCCTCTCTCTCTGCCTGCCTCTCTGCCTACTTGTGATCTCTGTCAAATAAATACATAAAATCTTAAAAAAAAAAATAAAATTAGGATCCGCTAATTGGTTTGGATTTTTTTTCTAAGATTTTATTTATTTATTTGTCAGAAAGAGAGAAAGAGAGCACAACAGGGGGAGCAGCAGGCAGAGGGAGAAGCAGGCTCCCCCCCACCCAAGCAAGGAGCCAGATGTGGGACCCAATCCTAGGACCCTGGGATCATGACCTGAGCCGAAGGCAGATGCTTAACCAACTAAGCCACCCAGGCATCCCTGTTTGTTTGTTTGTTTGTTTTCTTTTTAAAATTTCCATCATCCCATTCAAGGTAGATAAAGCATTAACATTTTTAATTCAAAAAATGTTATTTTGAAACATTCTTTAAAGGTGGATTTCTCTTGGAACAATTTAAAACTTCCTACCCGTTGAAGGGAAGGAAAAATAAAATAAAAACAGAGAGGGAGCCAAACCCTAAGAGACTCTTAGCTGTAGAAAACAAACTGAGGGCTGCTGGAGAGGCGGTGGGTGGGGGATGGGGTAACTGGGTGGTGGGCATTAAGGAGGGCACGTGATGTTATGAGCACTGGCTGTTATATGCAGCTGATGAATCACTAAATTCTATGCCTGAAACTAAAAATACACTATGTTAACTAAATTGAATTTAAATTAAAAAAAAAAGTCTTCCCCATTACACAAGAAGCAAAGAATAAAAACCACCACTTGCTCCCTCATTTAATCTTAGTCAGTAATATGTGTTGGAGAATAGTAATGAATTCTGGTTTCAGACAATCCTGAGAAAGACTGTCATTTGTTAGGAATTTTATATTTCATATATTTTATATTTTATTCTTTTCTTACTTTCAATATTGAATGAGTCTTGCCATTCAGTAGATCTGAGAATGATTACCCATGGCTGCCGCTCACTGGTATCTGTCACGGCCATCCATGGCCCTGCTTTGTCTAGAATACTGATTGGGAGAGAGTGGATAAGGCACTACTTTTCCCGCATCACTTCTGCAAAATCATGCTGAAAGGACTTCACTGGGCCTGGAGATGGGGGATCTGAAAGTTGGTACCAGTGTTTTTTAAGTGCTTAGACTTTCATCTAAGTCCAAATGCTCTTCTCAAAAACCTGGTATTTCAGAATATATATGACACATATATGTATATATACATGAAGTGAGCATATATATATTTTTTCTTCTATTTCTCTACACCTTTCAGAGTTGTCTGTAATTAGTAGACTTGGATCCCTAGAAATTTCAGAGTTCTTTTGTAATATTGTGTTATGACAACTCAATTCAAGCTCTGTGTATTAAGCTCCCAGTGTTTTGCTGGACAGGATAGAGATGATGTAAGATATGTTTCCTGTTCTCAAGGATCTTGGTGCTCCACCAAAGTGTACAGCTAAGTGGACAAATGCAAGGAATATTGTGCTGAACTTTGTATTTTCAGGTTCACATGAGAGGAGAGAGATGAATGCTGCCTGTGGAGTCCACGCCTAATTAAACAGTGAGTCCTCGACTTTCAACATGTGAAGGAAGGCAAAGGATGTTCTAGGGAAGGGGAACAGGTGAACAAAGTCATGGGAGCATATGTCTTCCCCCGGGAGCACAGGGGGAACAGAACATGTGTACACAGTGACAAGGATGGGAAACAAGAATGGGCAAGGCAGAGAGTGAAGGCAAATTTTTCAGGGTCTTTGTTGCCACATGAAGAGCTTGAACTTGATTCTGTGACAGCAGAAAGTTAGCTAAGTTTTCCACCGAGGGAAGTGGCATACCCAGATTCAAGTCTCAGGAAGACGATTCCAGAAGCTCTGGGTAAATGGGTAGGAAGGCATAAAGAACAGGGAGAGAATCGAGGAGGAGGCTGACTACAGCAGTGGAAAATAATGGCAGCTTACAGTATAGCATAAGCATGGCAACGGAGAGGAGGAAATGCATTGGTGTGACGGAGAGAGATGACTCAAAGCAAATTTAGGCTCTCGTTCGGAAGACGGGGGGATGGGAAAGGTATTAACTGAGACGCAATACCTTGGCAAAATAGAAATTTCAGGTCCTGATCTGCTGGAGACCCAGGCGGTGAGGTTTCAGATGTGTTGGGTATTGGATATTTGGAATGTCTAGCTGGAGTCTAAAACGCAGCGAACTTCAGCTCTGAAGCCTGGCAGAGATCTGGGGAACAGACATAAACAGTCAGGCTTATGGCAAGTGTTACCCTCCACTTGCTGGCAATATGTCTGACGCAGTAAACTGGAAATCCCGAAAATACCCAGATGTGCTACACAGAGTATAACTTCTTTTTCAAGGCACAGACAAATCCACAATAGAGGCAATGGAGAGCCCCCACACACGTCTCATGGGCATACCAGAAGGAAAGAATGTACAAGAAACAATATCTTTAAATGTAATAGTAAAGAATTTTCTAGATTTGAAGAAAGACACGAATCCAGATGCGGACAGTGTGAGGAGTTGTAAGAAGGGTAAAGAGAAATAAATCTAAACCTAGACAAAGAACACGTTTTGGCTTTACTTCTCATTTCTGAGACAGACTGGGTAATTTGAATGAATGTCAGGTACTAGGAAGATGGTTTCTGTGAAGCAGTGCCGACTGTCTACTACATACTGCTGTTTTGTACTCCTTCCATACTCTTCAGACGCCTTTATATTCCTGTACTTCCGTCATAACATTAAATGTTGCCGTTCCTAGGATTTAGTCACAGGCTCTTTTTTCTTCTCACTTTGCACATTCTTTTTTTTTTTTTTTTAAGATTTTATTTATTTATTTGACAGATCTCAAGTAGGCAGAGAGGCAGGCAGCGGGTGGAGGGCAGGAAGCAGTCTCCCTGCTGAGCAGGGAGCCTGATGTGCGGCTCCATCCCAGGACCCTGAGATCATGACCTGAGCCGAAGGCAGAGGCTTGAGGCTTAACCCACTGAGCCACCCAGGCGCCCCTCACTTTGCACATTCTTAGGTGATTTCATTAACTTTCCTGGCTTTAGCTATGAACTATAGACACTGACTCATGAATTTCTTTCTTTCCTTTTTTTTAAAGATTTTATATTTATTTGAGAGAGAGCATGAATGAGAGAGAGCGTGCACACATGAACAGGGTCAGAGGGAGAGGGAGAAGCACACTCCACTACAGAACAGGGAGCCCAACAGGACACATGACATGGAGCTCTATCCCAGGACCCCGGGATCAAGACCGAAGCCCAAGGCACACACTTAGCCAAGCCATCCAAGAGCCCCTGACTCATGAATTTCCACTTCTAGCCCCAAATCTCATCTGAGCTCTAAATCTACCACAGGTACCTCATACATGACCTAGAGCAAAATCCGTTCTATCCAACCCCATTCTACACTCCCCCCACCCTCTGATCTTCTTTACCTTAGTTAATGGCACGGTCTCAGCAGTGTTTCTTTGTTTCTTATATGTGTGTTTCTTTGGCTGGCCCTACATCCATCCCGCTTTCCTTCCTCTGGAAATATCCAGTCCATCCCTTCAAATTTACTTCAAATATCACATTCCCTGCAAGCCCCTTTAACTTGCCTTTCATTTCCCTGTTAAGAGAAGGTGCTAAAAAAGAGAGAGAGATAGAGAGAGATGGTGCTGTCTTCTTTGATTTCCCAGATCAGCATTCTGGACCTCACCCATATGTATGTATGTGTGTATATATATATATATATATATTTTTTTTTTTTTTTTTTTTTGAGGTCTCCCTTCTCCATTAGTCTTTGGTTTTGGTACTAGCAGGAGCCGGTACTAGGGCTTTTGGTGTCCTATGCCTTCCCTTTCCATCCTTCCTATCCTTTTTTTTTTTTTTTTAAAGATTTTATTTATTTATTTGACAGAGATCACAAGTAGTCAGAGAGGTGGGCCGAGGGTGGGGGGAAGCAGGCTCCCCCCTGAGCAGAGAGCCTGCTCCCAGGACCCTATGCGGGGCTCGATCCCAGGACCCTGAGACAATGACCTGAGCCGAAGGCAGAGGCTTACCCCACTGAGCCACCCAGGCGCCCCCCCACCCCTTCCTATCCTTAAGAATAAGCCCACTTTGCATATAGTCGAATGCACGGGCAGATGGGTTAATGAATGGGTGTGGTCTTATCCCACCCGCTCTGAGGGCATCAAGAGTGCGGCTTTGGCGTCACAGTGTTATCTGGTGATAAGGTTCGCTTCTGTTAAATCGGCTCTGGTGGGAAGTCGGGTAATGGAAGCGGAAGTATTGCCCAGAGCCCAGCAGCTGGCTTCGTGCGGTCTGTTTTCCAACAGCAGGGTGTCGCCAATCATCGTCACAAAGACATCTCAACAGCCCTGCTCCAAATGACCTGATGGGAAAGTGTCTGGGCTGTGGGTTGGAATATTAAGTGACATTGTGTTTCTGCAGCCAGCTGAGCTGCGTGAGTCACAGCCGTGGTGAAAACATTTTAACAAAATTAAAATTTCGGTGGAGGAGGGAAAGCAGAGAATAAACAAGGTTGGACCAAAGCGCAGATGGGAGCAATGGCGAGACAGGGACATTGGTTTGGCTGACAGCCTCCATTCCGCAGTGGCAGGAGAGCAGAGATTAAGACGGAGAGGTCCCCACATGGAATTGAAAATGTCTCAAATTTGCTCCCCACTGAGCTGGGGGGAAAAATGAATAAATAAGAACCTTCTAGAAAATACATACAGTAAATTGAAAGGGGCCGTGGGGCAAATGCGTAAAAGCTCTCTCCCATGAGAGCAAATTGAAATAGATCAAGTACCTCTTGTCACTTCCTATTTCCAAATGAATGAATTACTTTTTAAAAAGCCCTTTGCAGTGCTGGGTTTGGCACCAGGAAGGAAATTCCTGATGTGTATCTCACACAAATGGAAAATGATCTGGGTGATAAGGCACTGCCGCTTCTTCAGGGAATCGACATAAATAATTCTTGTAAATACAGGAAAACTAGAACTTGAAAACCCTTTATGGAAGGTTAGAGCTCTGAGGAGCACACTATTTTACTTTCACTCAAAGGAGTATTTCCAGTGTCACCTTGAGCAAGGGGTGAGGGGAAGGGACCTAAACACTCTAAAATGGAAGATAGCTCTCTTGGGTTGGCTCCATTAAGAAAGGAAGGATTAACTTGTCTCACTGCCTTCCAGACCTTGTGGGTACAGAGGGAGTAAGAGGAGATCTCTGCATCTCACAGACAAATGTAGAAGGACCAGATAGAGCTCAGCAGCAGGGTGTCAAAGATCCCAAAGGCAGGAAGAACAGCTAGACACCAGGAGGGATTAGAGGCAGCCCTGAAGGTCAAGAATCTGTTTTTCTCTCCATTTCTTTTCCTGCTTCCATGGCAGAGGAACAGGACCTGTGCAGACACAGAATCGTGGAAGGTCTGCTGTGTTTAAGTATGAGGGGACTGGGGTCTTGGCATCATGGCAGAGTTGAGGAAGGAATGACAAAGCTGGGGCGCCTGGCTGGCCCAGTTGGTAGAGCACATGACTCTTGATCTCAGGGTCATGATAGGGTTGTGAGTCTGAACTCCATGTTGGGTGTAGAGATTACTTAACAAAAAAAAAAAAAAAAAAAAAAAGGGAAGACAAGAGGTGAGAGAGATAAAGAGGGGTTAGCAGATTGTTCTTAATTCTGTAGGCTGTGGAGGGATGAGCTCATAAACAAAGAGGGTGATATATATATATATATATTTTTAAAGATTTTATTTATTTACTTGTCAGAGAGAGCAAGCGAGCACAGGCAGGCAGAGTGGCAAGCAGAGGCAGAGGGAGAAACAGGCTCCCTGCCGAGCAAGGAGCCCGATGTGGGACTCGATCCCAGGATGCTGGGATCATGACCTGAGCCAAAGGCAGCTGCCCAACCAACTGAGCCACCCAGGCGTCCCAAGAGGGGGATATTTTTTTTTTTTTAATTTATTTATTTGTCAGAGAGAGAGGGAGAGAGAGCGAGCGAGCACAGGCAGACAGAGTGGCAGGCAGAGGCAGAGGGAGAAGCAGGCTCCCCGCCAAGCAAGGAGCCCAATGTGGGACTCGATCCCAGGACACCGGGATCATGACCCGAGCCGAAGGCAGCCGCTTAACCAACTGAGCCACCCGGACACCCAAGAGGGTGATATTTTTAAGGAAATTCTCTCTGGCAGCAACATGGAGGCCAACCCAAATCCACGACTCTTGGCCTTTTCCCACCATGACATCCACGTTCGTGTCTTCCCGTTTCCCATGTGTAACTAATACAGGGGTTTCCAGCCTCAAGAAAGCAGAATGAAATGCAAGTAAGAGCAGGATTGAATCCATTCCAAGTTATTTTAAACTAAATTTATCACAAACTTTGGTATTTCAGTTATTACTAAATTACATGCAACGCACCTCAGAATTGATCATGAAAGAGTCATGATATGATGCTTGAGAACTACTAGAGCAAAGATGGTCATCTGTGCTCCACAGATACCTGGGAGTTCATAGGAGATATCTTTGGGACCAGGGAGAAGCTAAGAGGACAGAACTCTGACACCCCCCAAAACCCACATTTCAACCAGAGAAACCATGTTGTTATCTTATTGTTGTAAGCCTTTCACCAAAGTTTTGTTTCAATAAGATACTCCACAACTGGGTCGCAGGGTGGCTCAGTGAGTTAAGCATCTGCCTTTAGCTCAGGTCACATCTGGCTCCCTGCTCAGTGGGGAGTCTGCTTCTCCTTCTCCCTCTGCCTGCTGCTCCCCCTGCTGTGCTCGTGCTTTCTCTCTCTCTCTCTCTGACAAATAAATACATAAAATCTTAAAAAAAAAAATGTTCTGCTACTTGAGAAGGATGACTTGCCATGGATAGAAGATGGGAGAGACTGGAGGTAGATAAATAAATAGGAGATAATTATAATAGTCTGGGTGAGAAATAATAAAATTAGTTCAGCTAAATTTAGTCAAATGGATAACTGAAGCTCATAACTCAACATGAATCACAATGCTCAAGATATAAGGAATTTCTGTAATATATATAATGGAAACCCATACTGCTAATTTATTTTGGCATGTGAAAGGGTACAAATAAATAGATAAAATATAACAGTGCTTCTTGGACTTTAATGTATACAGACATCACTTGGGGATCTTGTTAAGATGTAGGGTCTGATTTACAAGGTCTGAGGCAGGGCCTGAGGTCCTACATTTCGAACAAGTTCCCAGGAGATGTGTGCTCCAAGGACTATACTTTGGGTAGGAGGGTATCATAGAATCCTACAAAGAATTTTATTCAAAATAAATCCCTAACTCGGGAAGGAGCAGGGGCTTTGAAGTCAGTGAACCTTAGATTTAAGTCCAGGACCTTAGATTTAAGTCCAAGATTTACCACTTACACATCAGGGCTCATGTCTCAGTCTGTCTCCTCATCTCATGATAGTACTGGACTAACTGGGGAACTGTTGTGGGGACTAAGAAATAGTACAACGCTGGGGCTCTTGGGTGGCTCAGTCGGTTAAACGTCTGCCTCTGGCTCAGGTCATGATCCTGGGGCCCTGGGATAGAGCGCTGTATTGGGCTCCCTGCTCAGTGGGGAGTCTGCTTCTCCCTCTCCCTCTGCCCCTCCTCGTGTTCTCTCTCTTTCTCTCACTCTCTCTCAAATGAATAAATAAATAAAATCTTAAAAAAAGAAACAGTACAATGTAAAGAATTAGCACAATGCCTAGCTCACAGCAAAAACTTAGTAAATATTAGCTTATTATTATTTTCTAACAGCCAATCTTATAAGAGTGACCCACAAATCGCCTTTATCAGAACCACTGCAGTGCTGGTTTAGAATGTAGACCTGGAGCCTGCATTGACTCTGTTCATCCCGAAGGTCTGAGGGAGGATGGGCATTCTTAACCAACCCCTCTGTACACTACAGCTGTGGGACCACTGCTGGAAGCTACGTGCATGGGTGGCAAGCATGGTCAGACCATCTCTGAAGAAGATCTGTTTAGCATGCAAGGCCCCAAACCTTGGCTCACGCCATGACCTGGCTTCCTGCAGCAGGTGGAAGGAGAAAGGCAGTGTGGTCCTTAGGCTCTAGAGACAGTAACATTTTTAGAATTGAAGAAGACATCCATGTCCTGCTTTACCATGTTCTTTAACCGGTAAGAAGCTCCTGTCCCCAGACATGACCATCGGGGTCCCCAGAATTACAGAATATAACTTTAGATAGATAACTTTAGCCCTAGAAAAAGACAGATGTGACTAGTTGTCTGCCATAGACAAATCCCAAAAATGGTCCACAGGAATATCCATTTTTGATCAAATGAACTTTTCAATGAACCTGTGAGGGCCATTTACTCATTTTCTAAAATCTTGTGCACCTGTACCTAGGAGGCAGCCAGTTAACAAATTACCTGTTGGATATCTATCCCATGGTAGCTTAATTTAGTTTCTGGGGCTGCTATCTCATAGATTGTATTTCTTTGTTTATTTTCTAAACACATGAGTTAATTTTAGGTGACGATAGACTCATATGCTGTAATACATACTATGAAGAAGAGAAAACAGAATAATGTGGCATGTGGGTGGGGTGGTTAGGGGAGCCTTCTCCCTGGAAGTACCATTCAGGTTGAGATCTACATGAGGGGAACATGGTAGTCAGGGTAACATCCAGGGGAATAGCATTCCAAGAAGGACAGTAACACAAAGACCTTGGGATAAGAAAAACTTGGCATGTGTTCAGGGACAGAATGAAGGCGCCAATACATGTTCACATTATATATGTGGACATCAGTGGGGTGCCTGGGGGGCCCAGCCAGTTGAGCGTCCAGCTCTTGGTTTAAGTCCAAGTCATGATCTCAGGGTGGTGAGATCAAGCCCCAGGTTGGGCTCCACACTCAGCATGGAGTCTGCTTGTCCTTCTTGCTCCCCTTCCTCTGTCCCTCCCCCTGATTGCAATCATGTGTGTTCTCTCTCTCTAAAATAAATTAATAAATAAAACCTTTATTAAAAAAAAAGAGTAAAGTCATCCTTAAATAAATAAAATAAATCAATGGACATCGAAGATCTAACAGACATGATTGGGAGCCTTAGTAGGTTTTGAACTATGGCATTAGTACGTTATCAATTACTTTTCTTTTTTTTTTTTCCAAAGATTTATTTTTTTATTTTAGAGAGAAACAGCTTGTGAGCAGGGGGAGGGGCAGAGGAAGAGAGAGAGAAGCAGGGAGCAGGGTGCCTGACATGGGGCTGGATCCCACAAACTCGAAATCATGACCTGAGCCAAAACCAAGAGTCAGACACTCAACCGACTGAGCCACCCAGGTGCCCTTCAATTATGCTTCTTCCTTCCTTCCTTCCTTCCTTTCTTTCTTCCTTTCTCTCCTTCTTTCTTTTTTTAAGATTTATTTGTTTTACAGAGAGAGAGAGAATACATGTGCAGTGGGGGTGGGGTGCAGAGGGAGAGAGAGAATCTCAAGCAGACTCCCCACTGAGTGTGGAGCCCAATGCAGGGCTCCATCTCACAACCCTGAGATCGTGACCTGAGCTGAAATCAAGAGTTGGATGCTTAACCCACTAAGACACCCAGGCATCTCTCAATTACTTTTCTTTTTAATCCAATAAGTATTAATTGTCTCTCCCCCATCTCCCACCACCCCCCTCCGCCTCCAGCTGGCAGGCTTTCTACTAGATGCAGAAGATAAAAGATGCATCTGAAAATGTCTGCCCCAGGTAGCTCAGAACTGGGGTGGAGACAGATAAGCAAGTACACAGTTAAAGCTACCTTCCAAGTGAGTTACAGCCCTGGAGCAGGAGCACCATGAGGGGCTGGGGAAGCTTAGAGGAAGAAGGTCTCTTTCCTCCAGAAGGCTTTTACATAAGAGGCGACCTTTGAGTTGAGCCCTTCAAGATGACTAGGATTTAACAAGATGAAGAGTTCCCAGCAATACTGTGGACTAGATATTCCGAAAAATCCTCCAGTTACAAAACACTGAACTGCAGAATTAAATCCAGTAAATATCCTTTGGAAGCCAGGAATGTATAATGGGGAACTAGTGCCAAAGCCCCACGTTGTCTTGAGGGCATTTGTCAGTTCCAGGAGCCCAGAGTCCTGGGGGAGAGTGGTATGGGGGGCACGTGGGGGCCAGGACATGAGAGGCAGAGACTCAGGCACCAGTAGAAAGCTGGGACACTGGAAATGAGACACCCCAGAAAAAGTCAGGAATCCTGAAGACCCACCCCCTTTTAAGAAAGGCAGGAGAGAAAGCTACCTGCCCCTTAGCAAGGGCAGAGCCTGTCAAGATTAACTTGTCCGTTTCAGTCTAGGTGTTGGGGACAGAAAGAAAAGATAGGACTCCTGAGGGAATGAATTACCATAGCTGGCCCTTCTTTCACTTCAAGTTGGGGTCTGATTACAAGGCCGTCTCCACTTCCACCATAGAATCCAAGGCTCAAGAATGGGTGCCCCGTGTACTTCAGGAAGATGGTGTTAAGGATGGGCTAAAATGAGGATTATTTAAGGAGCAGTTAGGGCCACCCTGAAAGTCTATACATTTCTCAGAATGTAAATTATATTTCAATAAAGGATTTTTTCCCCCAAAGGAAAAGAGGAGGAGTGAGATGAAGAGAAGGAGGAAGAAGAGTTAAATGTCCAGATCTACTTCCTAGTTTATGTCTCTAGATATCCTCCCCTAGACTACAGCCTGGAGAGGGTAAAAGTTTCTCTTACTAGGGAACATCAGATATAGTTAAGGGTACACATGCAATAAGCAAAAATAATGGATGAATAACACAAGATACTGTGACTGGTTACTCTAGACTTCTTCCCCCTACTTGGTTCCCGGAACTTGGCAGCTACCATGAAAAAAGGACACTGGGGTCTCCCCAATAAAACGGCTAATCCTAGATCACCATAAAGGGTGTTCAGAGCTGCCAGTCAGCAGTACAGTCTCCCTCCCTTAAGAATGAACACAAAAGGGACACCTGGGTGGCTCAGTTGGTTAAGCGGCTGCCTTCGGCTCAGGTCATGATCCCAGCGTCCTGGGATCGAGTCCCACATCGGGCTCCTTGCTCGGCAGGGAGCCTGCTTCTCCCTCTGCCTCTGTCTGCCACTCTGTCTGCCTGTGCTCACTCTCTCTCTCTGACAAATAAATTTAAAAAAAAAATTAAAAAAAAAAAAAGAATGAACACACAACTGGGAGTGCCTGGGTGACTCAGTCAGTTGAGTGTCCGACTCTTGATCTCAGCTCAGGTTTTGATCTCAGGGTGGTGGGTTCAAGCCCCACATTGGGCTCCATACTGGGTGTAGAGCCTACTTTAAAAAAATTATGAACATGTAACCAAAGATTATTAGATATCTATGGAAAACTTCCCCTGTAGAAGATAAAGACCCATATAAACCAAAAAGCAAACAAGCAAGCAACCTACAAAAATAGAGACCAAGCATGGGAAATAAAATTTTTTAAAGTTAAAAAAGACCCTTTCAGACATAGGTACTGCAATTACAAAATAAGAACAGGAGGCCACAGAAAGGAACATATAGAAAACAACAAAAATAAGAGGTCTTAAACATTTTAAATATGAAAGCAGCAAGACAGGAAACAACGTGTGTTGGAGAGGATGTGGAGAAAGGGGAACCCTCTTACACTGTTGGTGGGAATGCAAGTTGGTGCAGCCACTCTGGAGAACAGTGTGGAGGTTCCTCAAGAAGTTAAAAATAGAGCTTCCCTATGACCCTGCAATTGCTCTACTGGGTATTTACCCCAAAGATACAGATGTGGTGAAAAGAAGGGCCATCTGTACCCCAATGTTTACAGCAGCAATGGCCACGGTCGCCAAACTGTGGAAAGAACCAAGATGCCCTTCAACAGACGAATGGATAAAGAAGATGTGGTCCATATACACTATGGAGTATTATGCCTCCATCAGAAAGGATGAATACC
>PISX010016283.1:0-46747 GCA_004024625.1 Mellivora capensis
AAAAAAAACAACAAAGAAAAAAAAAATAAAAAAATAAATTAAATACTTGCATTCTTAAAAATTATCCTGAAGGGGGCGCCTGGGTGGCACAGTGGGTTAAGCGTTTCCCTTTGCCTCAGGTCATGATCCTGGGGTCCCGGAATGGAGCCCCACATGAGCCCTGCTCAACGGAAAGCCTGCTTCTCTCTCTCTCCCACTCCCCCTGCTTGTGTTCCCTCTCTAGCTGTGTTTCTCTCTAATAAATAAGTAAATAATCTTAAAAGGAAATTATCCTGAGGAAGCAGCAAAGATGAAACAAAAATTTCTATGAAGGGTTACTCCTATTATAGCAGTACTTATCACATTATAAATTTGGAAACAGGGGTCTGAAATTATTGAACTGGTTAAATGAATTATGTTATATAGAATGTGATAAGCAATTAAAAATAGTCATGTAGAATTATTAATGTGTACAACATGTAGAAATGGAGGGTAAATCACATACTCTAACATATACAGAATATTTTTCATATAAGAAATATTCAGGGGTGTTTGGGTGACTCAGTCGATTAAGTACCTGACTCTTGGTTTCGGCTCAAGTCATGATCTCAGGGTCGGGAGATCCAGCGCCATGTTGGTCTCTCTCTCTCGCTCGCTCTATCCACCTCTCTCTCCCCCCCACCTCTGGCTTTCTAATAAAACAAATATATTTAAGCTGTAAGAATTCTTGCTTTGTACTTTTTTCAAAAATTCCAAATTTCTGTAACGCATAGGTATAGTTTTCATCATCAGATTCAAGGCATATATACCATGTCCTTACTCAATCAGCATCAATGCCCCAGATACACATTTAATCCATTTTATCTACCTTGGACATTTTTTAAATGTTATTTCATATGGTTGAAAAACTCAATGCACTCCCACATGGCATGATCATAATTGTACCCATTCCACTCACAGAAAGGGTCCACTTCAAGCTCTCATGAGAAGTACTATATAGATGCAAGAGGTGCCCAAAACTATTAACCTGAGACACAAAACCTGAGAGCCCAAAGCTAACTGTCCTCTCAAGTGTGTTATGTTTTCCATGGTGGCCAATTAGAATATGCTCTATAGAGGATCCTGACACTTAAAGACTTCTCTCATCTTCATAAGCCAATCAATAGGTCAGAAGATGTAGATATCCTTCAGACACAGAGTGAGTCATTCTACATCAACAATCCAGGGTCTCAGTGCTAGACCCCCTGTCCAGTCTTTAAACTCTTCTATTTAGGGCCAGAAGTAATCCTGAGGTAATGATTCAGATGTCATGGCCTTAATGGATGAGAACTGGGAGACCCTGTGCTCCATTTCCTTGTGCCATTTCTCCATTAAAACCATGCTCTGCGTCGTTTTCTAAAGGGCCCTGGAGAATTGGGCAATTCATTGAATTTGCTCTGCTGCATTAAAATAGCAGTCCATAGGGTACCACTTGTACTTCATTCCAGAGATCAATGGCGCACTCCATCCAATGCAGAAGAAATTCACAGCCATCCTTTTGCACCAGAGTTTGAGTCCGAGGTCAGTTTAAAATTTCACTTCCAACCATATGGCTATTTCTTCAGGAGTAAGTCATCCTTGGGCAGTGATCAAAAACCGAGCCACAGACAGAAAAGCAAGTGCCGCCATGGGTCCTGCAGCGTTTTCTGGAAAAGCGAGTACCTTTCAGAAGACTGAAATACAATACTTGAGCTATTTTCATCCTGATCTTCAACGTGATTCGACTTAAAAATTCCTACATGTGATGACTTCATAAAGAGTTGGAAATACAAGTTAAAGCTCAGTGAATGCCTTTAATACTAGTAGGACTGGTTTTAAGGTTATATCTGATGAGGTGATGGAGAGAATTTTTTTGAGGCCAACGGCATCACCTTACTTCCCTAAAGTAATGAAATATGTAAGACACTGGTCGTGCCTGGAAGAAGCAATGGTGCCTCCCTAAGTGTTATCAATAGCGGCCCAAGTGTTCCTGCTGAAATCTCAGTATTTATTTAAATTAATAGCCTGGATTAGTCACACTTTCTAAGCAGATCTTGTCTGCTTATCATTCCTTTTCTTTAGTCTGCTTTAGAAGGAAGAGCAAATGTGAAGCACAAATTGGACAACTTGAGCCAATCAAGAAATGTCCTAGGGATCAGCTGGTTTTCTCACAGTATACTCTTTCTTTTCAGCTAGTCCTGGGCTTGGCTTTGATACTGAGATAAGAGGTTATTCAAGGATGGGAGACTTAAACAGCAACCAAGCCCCAGATAGATGTACATTATGTTTTCAATTTGATCTTTTCCCTGTGGCAAGCAGCTCTCAACCACCCATCTTTATTCCAGGGGAAATGGCCAAACCCAATTTCACAGGTAAAATAAAGTCCATTTTCACCATTATGTAGCCATTTATAAACAGGATGCCTGGCCTTGAAACAGAAGGGGCTTTATCCTTACACAAAAGGTCAGAGACATCTGGCCTCAATATTGTGTTCTGTTGGCAATAAAACATTTTCTCTCTTGGAAAACTTCAATGTTGAGGACCAGTTAGGAAAATTGCCAGTCTTGTTCTAGTTAACAGAGCTAAAATTTATTCTTAATATTTTTTCTCTTATAATTTAATAGGAGTCTAACAATATCCAACTTCCTTTTAGCATTTTGCATCAAAGTATAATAAAAAGATATGGTAAAGGGGCTTTTAGCAGAGGATAAAAACTTTATGAGCATAAAGTCTCTAGTTAAATGCTTGTGGATGCTTATTTAGCTGTTTTTCTTCATTAAATATGAATTATAGCTCTTTAAATGCTGATTTGGAAATCAGGAAGGTTTAGTTTTACTCTACTGCTTTATATCCACAGGCAACATAAATCTATTTAAAAGCTGATTTAAGAAAGCAACTTGGGGAAGCAAATTGCTGGTGATTTGATCCCTTGAATTTTGCATGCTACATAATCAGAATCAGGTTGTACTGAGTACCAAAAAGGTTTGTTTGAACGTGACTGAAAAAGAAAATTATTCCTTAAAAGTCACAGGATGGGTAGCGGTGGAGCTCAGTGTTAAGCTGCAAAACTCAGCACATGTTTCAAAAGCCAAACAAGGCCCCATCAGAGACAGAGAGGGTAAGGAGAAAGTCTGAGGTGTTTTTGTTTTTGTTTTTTAAACAGCCATATGTTGGCTTCTTCATTGGAAAATATTCCTAATAAGTAAAACCACAACCCCAAATGCAGCAATACATGTGGATTATCATTTTAATACTAAAAGCAAACCAGTTTTGCCCATACAACATTAAACTGATCATTATGAATAGGACAAGATGTTGTTCTCACATTCAGCAAAGTACACTCTTTGAGATCAAGGTTATCCTCATTCACCATGCCAATATTTCGAAGTCTTCCACAAAACAAAACAAAGAAATGGGGTAGAGACATCCCTATTTCTAGCTCACCCTACAGTAATTTATTATCCAAAGGGACATCAGGAATTGATGGAATTGAAAACTATTATATAGCATTGACAGGGTTGTTTTAATACTTCTCTCAATCTGTGGTGACACAAACTGATTTACTTCCCATTTGCCAGCAAGAGAAAAATGGACTTTCCATGCACTATGTACTAACACACAATCTCACTCCCCACTCCCTCACTACAAGGCAAATACCTACACTACAACACACAAACGCACACAGGCAGACTTTGTCTTTCTTGTTTATTGTAGGATCCTCAGCAACAGACTCTAGTAGTTAAATTCATTCTTTTGACTTAATAACCATGTGTCCAATTGAACAGCATATGACCCCATCAATTTCAGCTATCTAAACAAGCACATTCTAGGACAGCAACGCCTGACAGCTTTTTGTTTGGCTGACACATAAATCCCCTTTGCCAATGCCCAACAGCAAGGTAGATTTCAGTATATTTTTTTTTTTTTGAAATAAGCAAAAAAAAAAAAAAGCAGGCACATTTTCAAAGCCTTCCATTTTTTGACTAGTAAATCAGAGTCAATCATTCAGAGTTAAGTCAGTATTTTTTTGCTTTTTTTTTTTTTTTACCTTCAAAGGGGAAAGAAAAATTATACAGTTGTTATTTCATCAAAAAATGGAACTTTTTAGCCAACTTTCAGAACTCAAGCTGGAAAGGTGGCAAGAAAAACAAGCAAACTTGCTAATGCAATTTTATTACTATGTACTGTGGCAATCTTACAATGAAATTACTGTAGGTATATGAAAGATTCTACTGGATAGGGAACTACTCCACTATTGAAGCATGATGGTTACAGAAGTTATTTCACGAAAAAAAAAAAAAAAGTCTCCTTTCTCTTCAATCTAAACCACTCTGGACATGTTTTAAAACAAATTCCAACCTACCTGCACATCAAAGATGTTGTACTGACAAGACTACTACTTACTTTAAGATAAGGAACAGAGAAACTAAGTTTGAGGCAACCGAGAAGTAGATGTGAAATCATAAGGGCAGAGGTGCCTGGCTGGCTCAGTCAGTGGAGGGCGTGACTCTGGATCTCCAGGTCAGGCGTTCAAGTCCCACATTCAGTGTTCAGATTCAAGCTACTAAACAAACAAAAACAAAAAACAGAAAACAAAAACCAAAAAAAAAAAAAAAATGGAAAGAAGGAAAAAAGGGCTATAAGCCACTGCTTAAGAACCCCCCCCCCAAAAAAAACCCACAAAAGTACTACATCACTCAATATAGGTAAGATAACATTTATACAGATTAACTAAGTAACCAGTTCTTCGAAATTTCCCAGATTCTCCCCTGAAGAGTGATTATTATGGAGAACCCAAGTAAAAGAAGTTATCAAGTTGCTTAACTAAGACTCAATCAGTCATAACTAAGGATTTTCTTAATAAACTGGCATAATTCAGTTGTCTCTGGCAACAAAGTAAGATATTTTTCCCAACAGGGTAAATAGGTTGTTGAAGAAAAGGAAAAATACACAGAATAGTCTCAGTCCTGTCATTTAATGCACTGCTCTAAATCATGGGGGGAGGGAGGTAGAGGAAATTTATTTTTCTTTTCAGATAACTCCCCCACCTTCCCTCACCTCACCATAAGGGATTCTCAAGAAGTTCTCCAGAGAGAATGGGTTCTTAGTTGCAGCCTAAGTCCTGTCATTGTAGGATGATTCTTCAGCCACTATGTCAACCAGCATGGATGTTTCTCTTTCTTTATATGATGAAGTTCAGGGATCTAAACTTATCCAAAAAGCTAGAGAGGCTCATCTGTTCCCATTGGAATGGCAGGGTTTGCAACAATAGTTGCATATGGATTACTTAAATTGAAGAACAGAGGAAATCCTAAAATGTCTGTTCACCTGATCCACCACGTGCATGTGGCAGCAAAAGGCTTTGTTGTGGGAGCAATGACTCTTGGTATGGGCTATTCCACGGATAAGGAATTCTGGGCAAAGCCTAAACCTTAGAAGAAGAGAAGCTGTCTTGGTTTTGTTGCTGGTGCTTGCTTTAGTTAGGCATCTCATATTGCATTTTTATGTTTATGTTGAAAACAAATCATTTGAATGGGTCAGACAATAGCACAGTAATTTAAATATTGGCTTCCTTTCTTGCAGGCTTGATTTGCCTGGTAACCAAATTACTAGTGACCAGTTAACTAGCTAGGCCACTCAGGGGAGTCCAATTAGCACAAAAGAAATACGTCTCTTCTAAATGCACTTGATAGTGGTAAAATATGCTCCTTCTTAAACTCTTCTGTCAAAATTAGTTAGAGGACAATATGGCAATCCTGGAGTACTCCCAGTTACTGCAGAATATCACATGCTTTTGATGTTATGTGGGAATCCCATTTAACATTTCTCTACATGTTTTGCAGACTGAGTGAGTACTTCAGGTTTTTAGGGCTGGTTGGCTCTTAACCCTTTCAGAACACTGCATGGAATACAGTATTATAAGCTTCCCCACAACTGAAAATACATGTATTTAAACCAAACCTAGAAAGCCGCTAACAGCTGCTTAGAAGTAGTATTTATTTCAGAATCATACTTGTAAACATGAGAATAACTTCACTGTGGATCCCAGTTTAGCATTTTTTGTAACTACAGGGTTGTATTTACACTGTTGTTGTATTAGAGTAATTTTTAAATGTTATCTTGAAATAGAAATGTGCATTTTAATACTAATGCAAAGGTAAATGAAAAACACTTAAATATATGACATTTGTCTCTCTGTAAGATTCATAAATGTCAAAAAATTACTTATACTGAAGTGATCAATGATTTATCAACAAGGTGGTTTGGTCAGACATTATACAGAAATGTTGGTATACTATGTGATGCTTTATTACCATTGTGAAATGTTCTGGTCTAACGTGAGTGTATGTTCTATCTACTGAATGCAGTCTCTCGTGATGCGCAGTCATACTCCTGACTTTTGTTGAGGCATCTCTACTCATGTGACTCCTCATTCAGATTCTTTTGTCTAAATCTTATATTCTCTTTTTGGAAGGAAAAAAAAATCATGTGATCCACATATTGGCCTCCATTAAATCATAGCTCAGAGGCTGCTGAACTACTGTATTCATGGATAGAACTAGGAGCTGTATTTTACTTCTATTCCCATGGGTGCCTGGGTGGCTCAGTCATTAAAACGTCTGCCTTTGGCTCAGGTCGTGATCCCAGGGTCCTGGGATCGAGTCCTCAATCGGACTCCCTGCTCAGCGGGAAGTCTGCTTCTCCCTCTCCTACTCTCCTTGCTTGTGTTTCCTCTCTTACTGTGTCTCTCTGTCAAATAAATAAATAAAAATCTTTAAAAAAAAAAACTTTCTTTAAAAAAAAAAAAAAAAGTTTACTATAACCTGGCCTTTCCTCAATTTCCAAAACAGTCAACTGAGCCTGAAATATGCTTACTATTATACATGGATTACATATATATACGGTGTAAGATACTTTCTTGGAAGTTAATTCAGAGCAGAAAAAGAAATCCCACTAGTGTGGAAGAGAGAGGGAATGAGAAAATATCCATGCCCATTCTAATAAGGACTGTGAACAAGAACACGGCTGAGTTTCACTTCCTTCTCCTGCTGTCCCCATTCCTTCCAAGTGAAAGATGTTAACCAGAGAATGTTAAGTTCAGTTGGGAAATCAGAACCTTACTAAGTATGGACCTCAACTAGAAGCAGGAAAGGCCTAGCCAACCCCTATTAGCACCTGAGAATTTCCCAGTCTCTTGGAGACATTTTGGTAAATAAAGAATGCTCACTAAACCCATTATACTTCTTCTTGCCTCTTCCCCATCACATTAATTTGTTATGCATTACTGAAGTAAACAGAGAAACAGGTATTTTAAAGAGGTTTTTTCTTTATTTCAAGGTGGATATCCTCATCTTTTGAAAGTGATCCTCAATTTAAATAGGCAAGTTCATGAAGTATCTACTATATACTACGTAATAAAGTCCCTGTTGGAGTACAGTTTCAATAAACCTAGCATTTAATGTATATAAGATACTACAGGTCATGATCCCAAGGTCCTGGGATCGAGCCCCACATCAGGCTCTCTGCTCAGCAGGGAGCCTGCTTCCTCCTCCTCTCTCTCTCTCTCTCTGCCTGCCTCTCTGCCTACTTGTTATCTCTATTTGTTAAATAAATAAATAAAATCTTAAAAAAAAAAAAGATATATAACAGGGCCATACTCCGAAGTTGGGCTTTACCACATAATGGACCTGGACCAGTGAAATGTTCACAGAACTAACAGTAAACTCTTCTTCTAAGTAGAAGCTTTAAGCACCATTTTGTGATCTACCACATTCTCATGCCCTCACCTGGAGATTTTGAGTGTATGCTCAAAAATGGATCCTCCTACTTGTGGTCTCTCTCTCTGTCAAATAAATAAATAAAATCTTAAAAAAAAATCCAAGTCTTTCCTAACCCAACTTGCCACTATCCAGGAAGGATTCTGGGACTCTAGAGATCTAGTTAATCATTAACGTTTTACACCACATTTGATAAAATTTCATCCTTGGGAAAACACTGAATTTTGTGGTGTTTTACAGGTCAGTAAAGGGAGGCTGCCTGACTTCAATTTTTGTAGGTAATAAGTCATGCAACTAAAAATGAATCCAAGTCCTCCTTCTCCAAGTCCAGAATAAGAAGCAGTATTTCTCCTAAATAAACACAAGAACTGATGGTGACCATGAACCATTCATTTAAAATATAAAAGGGGGAATGAGCCCCATTTGGAAAATTTATGTAATAACTCAGGATGAAAAAATCTTCCACACTGTGGATCTCTGTGAGTCAGAATGGCACAGAGCCAGGTCTGCCATAGACCTGAGTGTATCTCTTGGGCCACTCTACTGCAGACCTAAAATCCTTGTTCTAATTGCAGTGAAACTCAAGTAACTTTTGTGTTGGAGCCATGGTGGGATAGCAGTGGGGAAATGTGAACTTTCCTAATGCCTTCTTAGTTCTTAGTTGATGAATGCTAATAAAAAACTGGCCTGACAGAGAAGAAAAAAGAAATAAAACACAGTACCAATAGAAAGAAAAAAAAAAAACACCATTCCCTTCCCACCTTCCAGTTAAGATGTCTCAGTTTCATTAGGATTGTGAAGAAAAACGAAATCTCTTCGAGCCTAATGCAAAATTGTTTATCTCTTTGTAGCAGTATCAGGCACCGCTCAGAAGAGGCAAGCAAAACAGCATTTTGGAGTTTATGAGGAAAATCATTTTCTAATTTTCTCAGAATTCAAATGAAAGCTGTGGTTTGAAGCCACTGAAACAGAATTAAATGTGAAGTATAGAAGGGATTAATTTCATAAATTTCTTAAGTTGTTGATGGAACCATCTGGCAGTTTGAAAGATAACCATTAAAGTCTATACAAGAAAATTTCTTTCTGGAAGATTATAATGACTAAATATTATAACAGCAGGAGAATAAAAACTAATGCATATTTTATCATTGAAAACAAACACTCTGGACTCTACAGTCGTGTGGAATTTCGGTTCACTTCCAAAGGAAACCAGCTAATGGGAGATAGGCCCTTTCAAAAACCTCAGAGGTACCCCTTCAAGTGATCTCACAGAGGCCTGCCGAGGATATTCCCCTGCACTTCTCTGAAGACAACTGTGACCCAGAGAAGTTGGTGACAACCGATGTCAAGTCTCAGTGTTACCTATGAGGTTTGAATTAAGATCATTCTTGCTCAAACACTATATGCCACCAAACCCCATTGCTGCCTACAGCAATCAACACTACCTGGCAGGTGTAAGTGAGGCCTAGGAACTTCATTTTAATTACCTACCCAGGTGTTTCTGGCCAATCTGAGAGTCAATGATTTGCCAAGTGTTTTCCAGATCATTCTCCCTTCAGTTTCTCAATGCAGTCCTGATTGAATTATCATCACTATTCTAAGAGACTAGGTTCCATTTCAAAGTAACTGGGCTCACAGACAAAAGTTATATACCTTATGCTTGGATTTCATTAGAATCCTCCAAGAAGCCAGGAAAACAGAAAGACACCTTGACCCCCCCCCACCCCACCCCCACAAAAAAAGCAGTCCCCTCAGATTGAGCCCACGTATCCATATTTTAATCAAGTCCCCAAGTGTCCCTAATACCTCTTTAAATCTGACATCTCCATCTAGAACAGGTGGTCAGACAGCCTTCTCAAACCCAAGTAAGTGGGACTGATTTCCATCTCCAGCATGTGTGGGGTGGGCAGCTTCACACAAATCATTTCCCCCCTTTATAATTTTTTTTTTCTTTTTTTTTGGCCCGAAAAAAGGAAGTCATTCATAGCCAGGCCAAAAAATTCTTGTGAAGACCAAGGAGTGCCTGTGTTCTGAAGAGAGTATGGGACACCACCTCAAGGTCAGCAATTGTTCATCCAAGACTGCTCTGAAAGTCCCACAGCTGGAGAGCTGAGCAAGGCTTCCAGAGAAAGTACCCAGTACGAGCTCTTGCAAGGCAAGGCTGCTCCCCACAGATGCCCACCAGGGCTCGGGAGGCACACGAGCTGTCAGACAGGAACAGGGTTTTAAATACCTGAGCTCTGCACAAAGGGATGGATGGTTGCCGGCTGCTCTGTGTGTGTGGTGGGGGGGAGCCCCACCATCCTTTTTCGGGTGCAGTCCCCCCTCTATCTTCACCTCAGCGTCTCGGGAGGCACCTCCTCTAACACCTCACCCAGCTCCTTCCATGGCTGACTCCCGACACAGCTCCCGCAAGCGAAGTCGGTATTTTCCTCACCCGGCTCTCAGGAGTGATTTGAAACAGCCTTGGAGGCCTTCAGGCCTCACACAGCCGCGCCGCCAGCACAACCTCGGTCAGATACGCCAGGGGTGGCGCTGACAACCGGTCTGAGGCGGTCTGGCCCCGGATGTAGAAACCTTCCAGGTCAAACCACGTGACAAAGACCACGCAGCAGGTAAGCGGCGCCACGGAGATGGCAGAGCCCCGGGGTTCGAACCCTCAGGAGCCACCAGGGTGAAACGGGCAACAGCCCCGCGCGCCGCGCCCAACGCACGCAGAGATTGGGGGGCAAGGCTCCCGCGTGTGGCCGCTTTAGCAAACCAGGAAGCCGGCTTACCGGGCTCGTCGTGGGGGGCCGCAAGACCAGTTGTTCTTCCCTACCGCCGAACCTTCAGGTTTCTAGGGAAGCCTTCCCTGGCTTCAGGCATTGACCCTCCGGAGGATCTCCCCAACAAGAGCTCCCAGGAGGCTGCGTGTGTCCTTGAAATCAGCTGCTCGTGAGATAATTGTAGGCAGCTGTGCCCAATCCAAGGCCGGGGAGGGGAGAGGAGGAGCCTCTGACTGCCTGGGTCCAGCCCCAGGGTCAGCCTGGGGTGCAGTCCTCTCACTGATGTCCCCCAACAAACCCATATATTATGCTTTGCCCAGTTTGGCACCATTCCCCCCATCAGCTGCTCAAAGAACGTTTCTGTGATATTCTGGCAAGTTTCTTCCAGGCTCCCTAACCCCCCTCAACCTCACCTCAGCCTCTGCTCTGCACGGACCCAGCCCTGCCTACCGCGGGTCTATAGCCTTGGCCCTGGTAACGAAACTGGGTGCCAGCTTGGTGATTAGCTCTAACCAGGCACTCCAAAGTCCTTGCTCTCCATCTTTCCACCCTCATCACCGCCGCCGCCGTTCTCAGGCCGGCTACCCTCAGACTCCTGAAATCTCCAAAACGCACCCTTGAGTCTAAAGGGATTCTGCATGTCCCATGCCTGCACTGTCCGCCTGGAACTGCTCCCCACGCTGGCTTGGACCTGCAGTGTTAACTCCCTTTCTCCAAAACATTCATATGAACCCTTAACAAGTGACCATGGAGACAAAGGCCAGATCTCTCTGTTTCTTTCTGTGTTCAACCATGAATTTGTCTTGAATGAATCCACAAGTGAACAATTCCTTTTGGTCTTCTGTGGGATTTTTCCAATATAAATCAAGAAATGATTTGGAGCTTTTTTTTGAATAAATGATATCTAGGTCATGCCAGAATCAGCGACTAGCACGTGGCAAATTTTATGGTACTCACAGACAGTGGCTATTAAAGATCACTATATTTACTTATTCAATTTTGAGTTAGTCAATCCTACATGCAGCAGACATCTACTGAGTGCCTTTTGGATGTCAGAAACTGTTCCTGACACAAGGCTATGACCTTGAACAAAAGTCATGTCCTCTGCTCACATGGGGCCTAACTTCTAGTGAGAGGAATCCCAAACAAAAAGGAAACAAGTAAATAAAAATACAATTTCTGTTACTTGTAAGAGATTTAAAAAAAAAAAAAAAAACCAAGTAAAACAAAATACCATAATATAAAGTGAATAGGGGAACCTGATTTAAAATAAGTAGGAAGGCATATATGTAAGAAGGTGGTATTTGAGCCCAGGCTTGAATTAGAAAGAACCACTGAAGCAAAGATTTTATTTTTTCACAGCAGCGAGGAAGTATCTCAGGGAGAAGAAACACAGGTCTCCAGGTAGAAACAAATTTAAAGTCTTAGAGAAAAAGATAGGAGGCCGGGAGAGCTACGTGATGATGAGCAAGACTTGGTGTGGTCCAGGATGGAGTCCCAGAAATCAGGCAAGGGCAGACCCTTCAGTGGAGGCCTGGGGGGCCGGATCACAATTGTCAGTTATACAGAGTTTAATGTGACAACAATCATACTGAGTTTTTAAAAAAGAAAATAGTTCTACCGTGAATGTGGGGAATGAATAGATAGCATGGGGATAAGTCCGGGAGCCCCAAGGATGCAGCCGCAGGAGTCTACGAGAGGAACCGGAGCCTGAATCCTGAGCAAACTAGAATGAGAAACGGAACAGAACAAAAATAGTATGGGTTTGCAAGAGACATTGCTGTAGATCCCACTTGTTTTTGCCCAGATACTTGAAGGTAAAGCCACTCTGCACAAGAGCTCTCAAAAAGCCCCCATTCTTGACCACCAACTTTTCTGAATCGTTTCAAGGAGAGACAACAATTGGATTTATAAACTTGACCGGCTTGTGTGCATAAGTGACATTAATTTCCCCGTGTGGAAATTAGCCTACCCTTGAACTCGGGACCCTCCTTATAGTTTGTCATCTCACTGGCCTCAGGACACCTGCTTCAGTGTTTGCATAAAGTCCTAGTTTCAGGAAGGATGGAGTCATGACCGCATGTTCTCTGTGCCAGGCACTCTCTGAGTGACACATGAGAAATGCAGTAATAGGCAGAGTTCTTGAGGATGCTTGGGTTTGTGGCTATGCCCATTTACCACTCGGTTTCAATAAAAAAATGTCTCTGGTCAAATTCCTTTGGGAAAAAATCACTCTTGGTGCCTGGGTGGCTCAGTCGGTTAAGCATCTGCTTTGGGCCCAGATCATAATCCAGGGTCCTGGAATCGAGCCCTGCATCGGGCTCCCTGCTCATCAGGGAGTCAGCTTCTCCCTCTCCCTCTACTGCTCCCCTTGCTTATACTCTCCAGCTCTTTGTCAAATAAGTAAATAAAATCTTAAAAAAAAAAAAAACCTCTCTTCTGGCAGCAACGACTTATTTCTGAACTATCACCAACCTAACAACATTTTAGCTAAATGGGAGTACAAACTTCTAAGTAGTATCAATGTCATGACCTAGAGTAAACATATCAATTTATTAACATGCTTTGGTAAGTAACGGAGATTAATAATGTGATGTCCAGTTCAGGGTTCTCTTTTGCCTTCTTACTCTTACCTTCTACTAACAACTACTTACTAGCCAGAGAAAGGATGCAGTGAACACTCTTTGTACTTCACAAGATTCCACAAGAGGACAGACAAACCATGAGAGACTATGGATGCCAAGAAACAAACTGAGGGTTTTAGAGGGAAGGGGGACCAGGGGGCTAGATGAGCCTGGTAGTGGGTATTAAGGAGGGCATGGATTGCATGGAGCATGGGTGTTGTACAAAAACAATGAATCTTGGAACACCGTATCAAAAACTAATGATGTCTTTTATGGTGACTAACATAACAATAAAAAAATTAAAGTATAATATAAACATAAAAAAAGAATATGATACCTTAAAAAAACAAAAAGAGGACAACCTGATAGGAAGGTCTGGCGACAGTAGGAGTCACTTTTGAAATCTGCAGTGCAGTCATGCCGATACTCAGTTCTAGAGAAGATGATAAAGAAATGATATAAAATTTCACACTAAATTTGTACCCAAAAATATGCTGCCTGTTTAATTTTAATGAAAGTAAATTAGATGTTTGTGAAAGAAGCTTAAATGGCAGAGCAAAAAGAGATGAAGGTGGGAAAAGTTACTTGAATATTAACATAGTTTTAGATTATTTACCTGCTTAAGAGACTCATTTGCGACTGAAAGTAAAAAAATATTTTACGTAAAAGGATAATTGTCTGCAATTGAGACTAAATTATTTCAGAATTCCCAACAGGAAGTAAAACAGTCTTTGCCAAAAATGGAGAAAAAAATTAATATTGAAAGAACTTCAGAATGTCATGTGAATATTCAGTATTTTGTTCTCCCATATTCCTTCAATCATTCATTTGTTTCTTTCCTTTTTGTGGTAGGGGGTAGGTGCAGAGGGAGAGGGAGAGAGAGAACTTTAAGCAGACTCTATGCCCAGAGCAGGCTTGATAGGGCTCAATTTCACGACACTGAAATCATGACCTAAGCCAAAACCAAGAGTCCGACACTTAACCAACTGAGCCACCCAGGTGCCCCAGTCATTCATTTTTTCTTTTTTAATGATGAAAAGTCCAATAGTATACATTAGTAAAATTGGTTAGGCTATACCACAGAATTCAGGAAGAAGATCTAACTAGAGGCAGGGAACCTCAGAAATGTATTTACAAATATGCTTCTCAAAAGTTTAAAAAGATTCTTGTTAGGAATTTGAATTATTAAATTCTTCAAGATATAGCGAAACATCAACATATATTCTTTAAAGCAGTTGTAACACTGGGTGATAGCAGTCTCTCTCAAGAGCTATTCATTCATACATTCATTTTCTCATTAATTCATGTGTGTCTAGGTGAAGGGATCACAATGGCCAAAAAATTGGTCCTGGATACTGAGATCACAGAAAAGAATGAGATGAGAAAGATGAGATGAGAAAGATCAAGGATCTTTCTGCCTGTGGGAGTTGTCCTTAACACAGGCACATACTCACACACACAAAATTCATAAATTCCTTCAGAGTGCTCTCAAAATGTCTGATACCATGCATGGAATAATATGCCAATTGTATCCTGGGTCAAGAAATGACAAACCTGAAGAGGAAAAAGGCAAGATGCTACCTACCCGCCAACTCCACACTCCAATACTCCAAAGAGCACTTGATTGACCTAGACGAGAGTTTCACACAAACACAAGTGGGTCAGCCTTGTTTGTCTACAGGGTACAAGAAGGAATAAATACTACCAGGCAAGGAAGTCATCCTCCCAACCAAAGACCCAGATGGCCCACTGAGCTGTCCAAGATTCTGATTTCCCCTGGGTCACCTTGGTACCTAGACTAACTAAGCTTACTTACTTTTTTTTTTTTTTAAGATTTTATTCATTTATTTGAGAGAGAGACAGAGAGAGTAAGAGAAAGAAGGAGTGCACGAGCAGGGTGAGGGGCAGAGGGAAAAGCACACTCCCCACTGAGCAGGGAGCCTGATGTGGGGTTCGATCCTGGGACTCCAGAATTATGACCTGAGCTAAAGGCAGATGCTCAACTGAATGAGCCACCCAGTCTCCCCCACACCTATACTTTTAAAGTCACCTCACTGCCCCAAAACTAAGCTTGCACAACCCTAAATGCCTTAGAGCATTTTCCTTAGTAAGATAAAATATGAATATCTTTACAAAATGAGTTATCCCATGCTGGGGCTGAGCCTGAGTATGAAGTCTGCACTCTTTTTCATCTGTAGAAGAATTTAACCTGTAGATGTATAGAGTGTAGGGGGGCGGGGCACAGCTTTTTAAAATAAATGCAGTTAGTCTCAATTACAAGGGCATAAATCCATTATTTGTTTTTATTATCTCCACCTCTGAACAATACAGAAAATAACATCATATACTATCACTGATGCCACATTCTGTAATACATGCATTCCTATCTTAACCTGTTCAAGCTGCCCTAACAAAATACCACAGGCCAGTAGCTTATTTCTTATTTCTCACAGTTCTGGGGGCTGAAAGTCTGAGATCAATGTGCCAGTATGGCCAGGAAAGGACTTTCTTTGGGTTTGTAGACTTCTCATGGTATCCTCACATGGTGGAAGGGGGAGGGGGTTCTGTGCAGTGTCTTTCAGAAGGGCATCAATCCCATTCACCAGGGTCCCACCTTCACCTCTCAGAGGCCCCACCTATTAATATCATCACCTTTGGGAGCTAAAATTTCAACATATCAGTTTGGGAAAAGGGAGTACCAACAGTAAGATGGAGCAGTTTCCCCGTATCTCCCAAGGATACAGCCTTATTAATTTATAGTAAATTAACCAAATTCTTATTTGAGTTCTGATTTTAAAATATCTTGGTAAACTAATAATACACATACAGTTGGATGACACAGAAATGAATATCCTTAAGTAAATAATAAACTTCAAAAAAGACGGCCACGAACATAGTGTTACGTTAACAAATGCTGACATTTCCAGTTAATGCACTAGAAAAGGGAAATATGAAAACAAAACATTAAAAAATCAGAAAGGATAAAATATAATAATTATTTATAGATATTCATGAGGCTCTTTGTGGACACAGAAATGACAACTGAAAAAAAATTAAATCAATAGGAGAGTTCAATAAGGCAGCCTGTTGATATTACATATATTCAAATCAACCACTTCCTGAGATGCCTAAAATAATCAGGACATGTGATGAAAACTATCACTAACAAAAATCTGTACATAGGTCTAAGATTAACAAAGTAAAAATTAAAGTCCGGCAAATACAAAGAAAACTACAAAAACATACTGACAGATGAAAAAAAAAGTGACTTAATTCAGCACTATTCTATGACACTGAAGAGCAAAACTAATTTCTATGTATTATAGAAATGTAAATTCTCCAAATGTTAATCTCTAACTTTGAATGCAATTCCAGTAAAACTTTCAATAGTACTTTAATTTGATGGAGCTTCTCCTGCAGAAAATAAAATGAATTATCAAACACTTTAGAAAAATAAATAAGGTTAGAAATTGCCTTAGGAGATACTAACAGCTGCCATAAATATACAATAAAGAAAACCTGCAAGTTATCAGCTTATATATAAAAAGCTAGGTTAATAGGCCGTTTCAAATGCCATGTGTGAAACATCACATGGATTAAAGAGTTAAATAGAAAATGAGCAGGTGCAAAGAAAATTTTTAAAAAATCAATGAATATGCATCTAATTTTAGGCTAGGGAAAGGCTTTCTAAATCAACATGTAAAGTCAAAATTTACACATGGTTATTAATGATCTTGATGGCATAAATTTAAATTTGCCATCATAAAAGGAGCATAGAAAATATTAAGTAGTATAAGCCCAAACAAGATATTTATCTTCCAATATGTGACACACAAGAGCTAATATTCTCAGTACATAAATATCAGTAAACATCCTAGTAACAAAGAGATGGTGTACGTGAAGAAGAAATTTACAAAAGAAGGAAAACAAATAGCAAATTAGCATATTAGGAGTATCCAATCATAGCCATATTCCAAAATATAAATAAAAGGAGATAACAACTTCATCCATTCACTTAACATCTATGTATTAGACATTTACCATGTACCAGGACTCCTTTAGATGGGTGGTTCTTGAAGTATGTTCCCTGGACCGACAGCATTGGTGCCATTTGGGAGCTTGCTAGAAATGCAAATTCTTGGGGCTCCTGGGTAGTTCAGTGGGTTAAGATCTGCCTTCGGCTCGGGTCATGATCTCGGGGTCCTGGGATCGAGCCCTGCATCGGGCTCTCTGCTCCATGGGGAGCCTGCTTCCCCCCTCTCTCTGCCTGCCTCTCTGCCTACTTGTGATCTCTCTCTCTATCAAATAAATAAATAAAATCTTTTTTTAAAAAAAAGAAATGCAAATTTTTGGATCCTATAATGTACTTTTGAGTCAGAAACTCTAGTAGTGGGGTCCAGCCAAGTGTGATTTAATAAGCCCTCCAGCTCATTCAGCTGACACTTAGGTGTGAGACCCTCCTATTTAGATGAACAAAACAGACAAACATCCGCTTTCTCGAGGAACTTGATTCTGTGGGAGGGAGGGAGGACAGGCTATAAGCAACAAAATAAGTGAATGACATATTTTGATCAGAGTAATGGAAAAATCATGGGAGGAAGAGATTGGGAGTGTCAGGGCAAAGACCAACCTATAATTTAAAATAAGGTGCTCAGGATAGAGGTCACTGAAAATGCAGCTTTTGAGCCAATGGCTTGATAAAGTTGAGGCGTTTAGCTATCTGGAAAGCTATCTGCAAAGAAGAGCATTCCAGATAGAGGAATCACCAGCAAAGATGTCGTTGTGTGTCTGAGGATGCTTAAAGAACATCATAAAGAGCAGAGAAAGAAAGGAAAAGACTACCAGAGAGAAGATCAGAAAGATCATGGTCCAGAGGCCAAACCACATAAGGCTTACAAATGATCAAAAGAACTGGCTTTACTCTCAGTAAAATGGGATACCGCTTAAGGTTTGTGAGCAGAGGTGTGGCATAACCTTTCTTAAAATTCCCTCTGGTTACTATATTCAAAACAGACTATTGGGGGTAGGGATAAGGGGTTGTAAACTCAGGAGGGCAGGCCATGGACTATTGGAGTAACCCAGGTGAGAAATGCTGGTGGCTTAGATGTAGATGGCAACAGTGTGGTGGTGATTGGATGTGAGTTATAAGAAAAACACAAGATATAACAGTGACTCCAAAGTTTTTACTATGAGCAACTAAAAGGACGGAGCTGTCATCAACTGAGACATAAAAGCCTGTAGGTCAAAAATGTATCTGGAGAAGGGTTAGTTCAGTTATGGACATCCAGAGTTTGAGAAGTTTGCTGGACACTGAGTCATGTAACAGGAAAGTGTATAATTCATTAGAAGGGCCTGGACCTAAAGCTAGCAAGAAAGGTTTAAGGACCTTTACTCCTAGCCAGTGACTATAACATATCATAAGCTTGCAGAGAAAGTTATCTTGATTTGTTTCTTTAGTTTTCTAGGCTAGCATTAATTGTTCTTCAATAGCAAAAGAACACATGTTGTAACCAGCAAGAAAGAGTGTTATAGGAGCAAAACTGACACTGCATGTTACTGCGGAAGCCATGTAAAGGAAGCGTGTCAAAGAAGTACGATCGATTATATCAAATGTTGCCAACATGTCAAATGCAAGTTGACTGAGAATGAATTACTGGGCTCTTCTGCAGGCTGGACCCTGGTGATCCTTATAAAAGCAGTTTTTATGGAGTGGTGGAAAGAGTCAGATCAGATGGACTGAAGGGAGAAAGGGAGCAACAGAATGAGAGACCACATGTATACACAGCCTGTTTAAGAGATTTTGCTATAAAGGGGAGCAAAGAAGTGGGGTGTTATCTGGTGGGGGAAAAACAGGAATGAAGATATTTTCTTAATATTGGGAAAATTATAGGATGAGTGTCTTCTTAAAGGGATAATCCCACAGAGAGGGGGAGCTGTATGATGCAGGAGAGAAAACTGTTGGCACAGTGTTCTAGAGTATGTGAGATAGGACAGATTTGGGGCACAAATTGAAGGGTCTGTGCTTTACAACGCAACTCAGATGGTTCATGTTCTGGAAAGTGAGAAGCCAGCATGTGGTGCTGGGAGGTTGTGGGGATATCTCTTGTGATCATTTCAACTTTTCTCAGGGAAGTAGGAAGCAGGGACATCTGGGGAGGGGTAGAGCTTGGAGGTTTGAGGAGCGAGAAGTGCAGGATGCGGAAGGAAAGCTGCAGAGTGCTGGGTCCTGGCAGGAGCACGTCAGCTTTGTGCTCAGTGAGAAGGGTGGCTGAGTGGTGTTTTTGTGTTTTGTTTGGTGTTTTCTCTAGCCACATTACTCCTCAAAGGTGCAAGTACAGAGCGGGGTGGGAGTTGGATTTTGCCTGGATTCTAGTTTTGCCAAATAAGTCTGACAAAGCAGAGAGGTTTTACAAACAGGTTCAAGGGCATCAGGCATTTCCAGAGGGACATGATCACAGCTGACCATGAAGTTAACTTGAAAAGGACACCAAGACAGGTCCAGGCAGATAGCTCCATGCTATAGGAACAAGAACTTGACCCCACTTTTATAGGAGCTAGTATTGGAGAACAAACATTTATTCATTTTCTCTCCAGCAGAGAACAATAATATATTACTCCTATCAGGAACCTATTATCCCTAACCTTCACAGAATCCATTTTGAAACATTACTCCTGGTTTATGATATGCATTTATTTCCAGTGATACCCGTCCATGCAAAAGAAACGATCAAAGGAAAGATAAGCATACAAATATTTCAACGAAAGAATTGCTCCTTTTAAAAACAGCCACCCTCGATTTCCAGAAGGCAGTCTATTTTCCCTCTCCTCATTCAGAATGGAGTAATATTCACTGATGTTCTTTCCCTAAAGGTAACTTTGTCCTTTTCTTCTCCATGACTCCAATCTTATTTTTGCAAGCCAAGTTTTTAACAGAAGTTCCACTTTTTTTTTCTTCATTGCACATTGAGAAGAGATCCCAAGAAAACTGTTCCACTGCTTAAATACCATGTCCCAGTGTCTCATGTCGTCCCTTCTCATAGTTACCACAACCACGGACTTCGTTACCCATGAAATGACTTCAGCTCACACACACCCACCTGTGGAGTAAAAGTAGCTTATCCCCCCAAGGGGGTATCTGACTCAGATTAATATCGCAGCGTTCACACTAAGCCAATGTGTTATCTGAATTATCTTATCATTGGACTTAAAAAAACATTTTCACGCATATATTTCAGAAAGCTGTGATCTTATGTCAGACAGGTAGATAGATAAATGAGCACTTCCTGCCTCCTAGAATTGCAATTCAATCCTTTTGAAGTTTTTATATCGGCTTCTTTTTTCTTTTTCCATCTAGACAATCCCTTATGCCCATATGTGTTTACAGCACAAATCTATTTGTGTATAATGTGTCCCTCTGCTCCACTATAAAACCTCATATGTTCAACACCAATGCCTGTGTGTGTGCAGGAAGGATTTTCGTGCACTGGACTATAACTAAAAAGAACATTCACGCTGAGTCCAGGATGAAGGAAAAAAAAATCCTCGTTGTTGAAAATGAAACCATCATCTCCCCATTGCATGTTGTTTTTCTTCCCCTAGAAAACTGGAACAAAACCTGAGACAACGTTTTGGTTCTTGGGGCTGGTGAAAAGGAACATCAGGAGTTTGATCAGTTGATTCTTTTTGAATCACGGATATTACTCCGTTCTCATTTGTCACTGTGGCTTAACATGCTAAAGGAAATAAAATCAAAACGTTATAAAGTAAGGTTTAAAGAAGAAAAAAATCTGACGGGATTGTCTTCTTCTGCCTAAAGGAAGAGGAGTCCCTCGGGACAAGGGTGACCTTTCAGGTCCTGGGACAATGGAGCGATCAAGCACCATGATGAACATTCACAAGGCTGTTAGTTACTACACTGCTGGTCGAGGTGGAAGCCAATTTCAAGGGCAAAATGTAGGTTTGGGATTTACACCTTGTATAAAATATAATCAACTTTCATTATTTCTGTGAGTCATAGGATTTTAATCTTTTCTAATTAGATGTGATTACTATTCTTTCTCGCAGCAGGATGGCATCGAAGCATAAAAAACATGAGGCACCACATATATAAGGGGGGAACTACAAAAAGGAAAAATACAGACATCATTAGTAAATAAGATAGCATTTTTGTTCTCGGGTGACAGTGGCCATCCCCTTGGTGGGAAAATTGGACACGGTGACAAAGCATGGGAAGGTAATTACTACCTTTTTCAAATGTTCTTTCGCTATATGTGAATCCCAGGTCCAAGGAGAGAAATAATGTCCATGTGGAGAACACAATTTTAATGTCAGAGTTGGTGCATTTTAATTAGGGTAATTCAGCTCATCAGAATAAATTGTCTTCTAAATATTATGAATAATGTACTTTGCCACCAAACAGTCTTTCTTCTATCTGTACCTTCTGTAAACTAAAACCAGGCTTCTGTATAGAAATCAAAGAAGATGCCTTCCTAATCCAAAAGAACCGAAGAGGCATGGTTCCAACAGCAGTGTTGAGAATTGGTCCCATAAAGATCCATCAGAGAAGCAAAAATGTACAAGAAAGATTCCACATGTCCTCATCCTCCATTGAGGAAAGTGTTTTATCAAAATTACTTATTTATGTACAGAATTCTTACCTATTTTTCCTTGTGCACATAAGTTCTTCATTGTACTTTTTCCCCATGTAGATTCTGTAAAATCAGTTGTTTGGTAGATAATTGGTAAAATTGGTAAAACAAATGTAATGAGTTTCTTCACAATTACAGTCTACTTGTCACATGAATCATACAATTCTTTGGGGGAAAACAATCTGTTTTGATACCCGGATTAACAATTGAAGCTGTCTACACTGATCAAATCAACTGGTAAGTGTTAATTTTAATTTTGTTCTTCTCTCTTTTTCACTTTATATTATGCCAGGAGCAAAAAAAAAAATCAATAAAACAAAATAATAAGTGTTACCAATTAAAATTATAAAGATTCACCTTTTAAATGCTGTTTAATGCAGTTCAATCTGCAACACATGAATTGGAAAGTTTTATACAAATATATTGCACAACATAAGGGAATTCCACGGGTCATCACTTTATTTCCAAATTGATGGCTGCCAAACTCAGATAAATCCTGGACAGGCAACAAAGATTACCCCGATTACCAAAGTTTTCCTAATTGGCGATTCATAACTTCCAGCTGCTCTGAACAAAAACCTATCACCCATCGAAATGTTGACATTTTCTGCCTCATTAAAATCTTCTGCAATATTCCGTGTGAATATATTGTTCAATTAGCCATTATTTCTGAAAATGTACAAAGAGGTGATAAATGATTAGGATGCCAAATACAATCTGTGGTGTCAAAGCAAGCCTATTATACTGTATCCAGTATATTCATTATTACACAATATTGGGCTCAACATCATGATGGTCAAGAAGAGTTTTCCATCCCACTACATTTTGTACCTTCTATCCCACTATATTTTGTACCTATAATTTTGTTATGGTTTTGCTTTTCCCATGAAATCATCATTGTTCTCTTAATATATGTTCATAATTACTAAACCATTTTAAGGATTTTTTTTTTCAAGTTAGCTCCAGGCCCAATGTGGGTCTTAAACTCATGACCCCAACCAAGAACAAGAGTCTCATGCTTTACTGACCCAGCTGGCCAGGCTCCTCCATTTTAAGGATTTTCTATAATTAAATTAAAAGATCTCTTACAAATCCCTTGATAAAATCTTAGTGAGTTAGGTATAATTTACTTTCATTGGGCAAAATCTGTACAATAATCACTGCTTGCCTCTTATGCGTCAGTCCTGTGGATCTCAGCCATGTAAGATCACTGTATAGATAGATTTGCACAGAAGATACAGACTGTCTGGGTGACTCATGTGAGTTGAGCGCTCAAGTCTTGGTTTCCACTCTGGTCATGATCTCATGGGTCCTCAGATCCACACTCAGCAGGGAGTCTCCTGAAGATTCTCTCCCTCTGCCCTTCCCCCAGCTTGCACTCACTCTCTCTCTAAAACACATAATTCTTGGGATGCCCAGGGTGGCTCTGTCAATTAAGCACCTGTCTTCAGCTCAGGTCACAATCCCAGGGTCCTCGGATCGAGGCCAACTTCAGTTTCCCTACTCAGTGGGGAGTCTGCTTCTCACTCTGCCTGCCACTATCTCTCTCTGACAAGTAAATAAATAAATAAAATTTTAAAATAAAAAAATAAGTCTTAAAAAAAAGAAGCTACAGATCACTAAATTGTAATTTCTGGATTTGGGGTATACTATGCATGGAATCTAAGAGAAAAAATTCCCAGGAAAAAGAATTACAATTAATGAGAGTCTTACTCATACAACTCCAATCTGTTTTTATCTACTAAAACCAAATATGTTATTACATACCAAATTAATAAAATCAACAGAAATGATTTGTATTTTGTAGAGAGGAATCTGCTTTCAGCTGCCATAAACCCATAGCCCATGGCGTGATGCACATGGTACAAAGTTAAATATGTCCAAAATATTTAAGGTTTGTACAGGGAGGATTTTTTCCTGATGAGTAACAGAAACATATTTCTAAGAACAATACAAATGTTATTTTATTGACATGTAAAAATCAATTTTTGCTGAAACTGTTCGATGAAATAAATCTATTCCAGACAGAAAACCATTTGCGCTTTACTCCATTCTAATGTCAGTCAGCATATTATAACTATGTATGGACATATTCGGATGCTTTAAAATGAGGGTAATTTTTATACATGGCTTTAGAAAACCATGCTTCTTAACTTTCAGTCCCAGGTCACTTCCCACATATTTTTATTATTTCTGTTGACGATCTAAGATCATGACTGTCAAAGCCAATGCCTGCTTGCTGTGTTGTCCTCCCTTATTTCATCCACAAATAATCCTCCTTTCTCCTTTCCATTGGTTGGTATTGCAATGCAACAGAATGTGGCGCATATTAAACCAAGAAGTACAATAGATTCCAAGGAGTCTAACCCTGAACACTCCCTACAAGGAAGTTCTCTCCCTAGAGGTCCTTTTGCTATAAACGTGGAAGCCTCAACCCAGGGCATTAGCTTCCAGAGTTATGCTTTGGATTCAGGCAGCCATATTCTGGAAGGCTGTGCCCACTCTACAAACGACTCATCAGAAATCTTCAAGACATGTACAGCTTTATTGAGGCATAACTGACATATTAAAAAAAACTATATAAAGACCATAATTTGATTAGTTTTTTACATTATGTCTACACTCGTGAGAGCATCATCACACTTAAGATGACGAACGTGTCTATCATACCGACAGTTTCTTTGTTCCCCTTTTTTATCCATCTCTCCTGCCCTTCCATGACTCCCCTGCCCACTTCAGGCAACCACTGATCTTCTGTATGTCATATGGGCTAATTTTCATTCTCTTAAATTGTCTATAATTGGAATCATATAATAAGTACTCATTTTTGTAGGGGGGGCACTTAGCTTCTTTTACGCAGCATAATTATTTGGATATTCATCCATGCTGTTGTTTGTTTTAAATCCTCACTCTTTCGGGGGGGGGGCACCTGGGTTGCTCAGTCAGCTGAACGTCAGATTCTTGATTTTAGCTCAGGTCATCTCAGAGTCCTGGGATAGAGCCCTGAGTCAGGTTCTGTGCTCACGGGGGCAGTCTGCTTCTCTGTTTCTCCCTCTCCCTCTGCCCCTTCCCCTTGCTCACATTGTGCTCCCTTTCTCTCTCTCAAATACATCTTCAAAAATAAAATAAAAATAAAATAAAAGTTCACTTTTTAAAAAATCATTGATTAGTTACCCATTCTATGAATATACCACAAGGCATTGATCCATTTCTCTCTCAGTGGTTACATGGGCTGTCTTCGGATTTTAGCTATTAAAAATAAAGCTGCTATGAACATTTATGCAAATCTTCCCATAGACAAATGCTTTTATTTCTCTTGGATAAATGTTTCGATGGAATGTCTGAGTCATTTGGTAGGTATATTTTTTGCTTTTCAAGAAATTGGCAAATTGTTTCCAAAATAGTTTATCATTTACACTCCCCCCAGGGTGTATGAAAATCCCAGTTCTTCTGAGTCCTCGCCCACTCTTGAAATTATGGTTTTTTAATATTAGAGATTCTAGAGGTTTTATATGAATCACTCTTTGTGGTTTTAATTTACATTTCCATATAGAACTATGAATAGTGAACAACTTAGAAGGAGGGAATATGACATCTATGTATCTTCTTTAGTAAAGGGTTGAAATTTAAAAAAAAGGTTGAAATCTTTGGGCCATTTTTAAATTGGGTTGTTTGTCATATTAATTTTGAATCGTAGGAGTTCTTTACATAGTCTAAATACAAGTCCTTTGTCAAATATTTATTTTGAAAACATGTTTCCCAGTCAATGACTTGTCTTTTTATTTCTGTAGAAGTCTCTTAGGAAGAACAAATGTTTTCATTTCGATGAAGTGCTACTTAATCACTTTTTTCTATCGTTCATGCATTTGGTGTTCAGTGTAACACATCTTGGCCAAGTCTAAGCCACTTTAGCTTTCTGTTGCTTAATGTTAGCATTCACATACGATTTTATCCTTTTATTTTTAACCTATTTGGGCCTTTATATTGAAAATGTGTGTCTTGTTGGCCGTTTATAGTGGGGACTTGATTTTTAAATCTAATATAGGACTCTGCCCTTTAATTGCACTGTAAAGACACACACATATTATGTCATTACTGATGGGATTATGTTTAACCCTATGATCTTGCTTATTAGTTTTTATGTACCCTATTTCTTTTTCAGCCCATTTTCTGTCCTTTTCAACCTTCTTTGGATAAAATATTTTTATGATTCCATTTTATCTCCCTTATTGATCTAACAGCCATACCTGGTTGTGCACTTGTTTTTGTTTATGGGTTTGTATCTGTTTTTCATTTGGATGCCTAGGAGATTTTAGTACACCTCTTTAACTTACCATAATCTACTCTCAATTCACGTTCATCTACTTCACATACAATAAAAGGGTCTTACCACGGTGTACTTATATCTCTCCTCTTCCAGCCCCTGCTCTCTCATAGTCAGAGAACATACATACTTCTACATACACGAAAAATTCCAAAAGGCAGCCTTGTTCATTTTAAACACTCTGTTATATTGTAAGGAGATTTGTAAGATCAGAGAAAAACCCAAATTTGATATCATCGTATGGTTTCCAAGGCTCATTCTTCCTTTATGTACACTCAGATTTGTATCTGGTAACATTTGTCTTCTGCCCAAAGAACTTCCTTTACCATTTCTTAGGTACAAGTCAGATCGTGATTAACTCTTTCAGCTTTCATATGTCTGAAGGGGGTCTTGTTTTATCATCCTCCTGAAAGATACGTTCAATGGACATAGAATTCTAGGTTGGCAGACTTGTTTCTTTCAATACCTTAAAAAGGCTGCTCTCCTTTTTTCTGGCTTCCATTACTGCTGAGTAAAATCCACTCTTATTCTTATCTCTGTGCTCTGTTTTTTAAATTTTTTTTAAACATTCCTTTTTTTTAATGTTTTTAAGATTTTCACCTCATCACGGTTAAAAACTTTGAATAGAATTTTCATGGTACAGTGTTGGTTTTCGTTTTATGTTCCTACCTTGCTGAACTTTCTGGACCTCTGAGTTTATTACTTGTATGAAATTGAGAAAAATTCTGGCCACAATTTTTTAATTAATACACTTCATTCTCTGGAGAAGTTTTAGGTTATAGCAAAGTCAAACAGAAAGTGCAAATATCTCCCACAGACCCCTGTTGACTCCCCCACTCTGGACATCACACACCAGAGCGCTATGTTTGTTACAATCAGTAAATCTTCATTGCCCCATGGTGATCATCCACCAAAGTCCATAGTTGAAAGTTTACTCTTGGCTTTGCACACTCTTCGGGTTTTCATAAATATGTGGTGTCATGTATCCACGACTGTAGCATCATACAAGATAGGTTCACTGCCCTAAAAGATGTTTGTGTTCTGCTAGTTTATTCCTTCCCTTCCTAGGATGGAACCACTGGTAACCACTACTCTTTTTACTGTCTCCACAGCTTTGCCTTTTCCAGAATTCCATATAGTTGGAATCATACAGTATGTAGGCTGTTCAGCCCAGCCTCTTTCACTTAGTCAGATGCATGTAAGATTTTTCCCATGTCTTTTCTTGGCTTGATAGCGCTTTTTTAAAATTTTTAAGTGCTGAATAACAGTCCATTGTCTGTACGCAGGACAACTTAGGTATCCATTCACCTACTGGTTGTTTCTAGTGTTGGGAAGTTGTAAGTAAAGTTTCTATAAACGTCTGTGGGCAGGTTTTTGTGTGGAGCTAAGTTTTTTTCATTCATATGGGTAAACACCAAAAGGGGCAATTGCTGGACTGTATGGTAACAGTATGTTGAGTTTTGTAAGAAATCGCCAACCTGTCTTTTAAAGTGGCTGTACCATTTTTTTTCCCTCCATTTCCACCAGTACCGAATGGGAGGTTCTGTTATTCCACATCCTTGCCAGCATTTGTGGTCACCAGTGTTTTGGATTTCAGCCACTGTTTGGTGTGGAGTGGTATCTCTTTGTTGTTTTAGTTTTCGATTCCCCACGATGGGATGTTGAGCATCCTTTCATCTGCTTACTTCCCATCTGTATATCTTCTCTGAGAAGGTGTCTGATCAGATCCTTTGCTCATTTTCTTAGAGGTGAGTTTTAAGAGTTCTTTATGTATTCTGAACAATGGTCCTTTATCATTTGTGTCTTTTGCAAATATTTTCTCGTAATCTGAGAACTTCCCTCCCTCTCCTTGGGGGGATTCTGTTACATGTATCTTAAAACACTTAAAGCCATCCCAGGGCTGATGTGATTCATTTTTTGTTTGTTTGTTTGTATTGAAGCCTGGATGGTTTCTTCTCTCCTATCACACCCTCATATTTACTTAACCTTTCTTTCACAATGCTTAATCTGCAGTTAATCTGCTATTAATTTCCTCCAATGTATTTTTCATCTCAGACTGTATTTTCTCTAAAAGTTTGAGTAGCACCTTTTCCCTATCTTCCATATGTCTTCTTTGTATGTTCATTCTTTCCTTTATCTTCTTGAATATATTGAATCTATTTATAATAATTTCTGTGCCTATTAATCCTACCATCTGTGCCATTTATGTCTCTTTCTATTGATTAATTTCTTTCCTCATTATAGGCTGAAATTTCTTGCTTCTTTGCCTGACTAGTAATTTCAGATGAGATGCCGAAGTTTGTGAATTTCACCTTATTGAGTAATGGGTATTTTTTTTATACGCTTTTAAAGATACCTGAGCTTTATTCCAAGGTGCAGTTACTTACAAACAGTTTAATCCTTTCAAGGATCTGTTCTTTGTTAGGTGGAACCAGAATAGCTTTTAGTCTAGAACCAATTCAGCCCTTCTGAGTACGTTGATGTCCATGCATTACAAGGTTTCTCTATGCTCTCTAGAAGAAAGGGAAGCCTTCCTAGACCTGTGAAAGCTTTGTGGGCTGTTCTGTTTTCCCTTTCTAGTAGTGCTTTCTCTGGCCTCAAGTCATCATCTCAGATGCAATCACTGATCAGCATCAGCTTAAGATGCAGAGGGAGCCTTGAGATCTCCAAAATTCATTATCTGCACATCTCTCATTTTATGTGTAGCTCTCTTCTCTCCAATATTCTGCCCTGCAAATTTCAGCCCCGTTGGCTTAACAAAATTTTGAAGTCTATCTCTCCAAGTGGATTCTACCAATCTTCCCCTTTCCTGGGCTATAGCCCAGGAATTCCATATAGTTGTGGGCAGTACCAACACATTAAGATTCATAAACACTACGGTAAAGCTTTACACTCCTGGCTAGGAACAACTATGTTGAATTAATTAATAGCTGTAGCATTGTGCCTCAACAAACATGCTGGCCAGATGTCCTGGCTCTGCCTCTCACCAGCTGTGTAAGCTTGACCAGTCCCTTAACCTCTCCTTGCCTCAGTTTTCCAATCAGTAAAATAGGATGATGGTAGTATCAGCCTCACAAGGATAGTGAGGATTAAATAATGCATGTAAAAGCTACCAGAAATGTGTCAGACTCATGGAAAGACCTTTAAAAACGGTGGCTGTCGCCCTTATATTTACCGTCATTATTACTCCCGAGGACCTGAAAGTGCTGCCAATGTCAGAGAAAGAAAAAACCATAACACATGGACTCTGTTCCCAAGGACCTTCAGTCTCATGGGGGAGTGAAAGCCCCACTGAGGTAAGAGTGAGGGAGCGCAAGGGCTATAGTTTATATTCTTGGTTACCAGTCCAGTAGAAGCTTCCAGAAGGTCAGGATCAGCATGGGCTGTCTCTACAATAACAAGATTCCTGGAGAGGCAAGCATACAAGGCAGGCCTTGAAGAAGGAGTAGGATTTCAAAAGTTGCTTTAGGCTTGCCCTTGGACATGTGGTCCCCAGATGTGTTTTGTTTGGCTCCTACAGTACTTTTAAAATATTTTAATTAGTTGCCAACATTTAAAATTAGATCATCCTCCACCCTGCTTCAGCATTTAATTACCTGCCTGGTTCCTGTCATTATTTGAGTTCGCAACCCCTGATCTATGGACTTAACACCCATTCTCATTGTCACGAGGAACCATAAGCTTTGGTAAACATATTAGAATGATTTATTTTCTTCATATAGCTCCGTCCCATGCATACTAACAAGGGTTCATAAGAATTATTTTTTTAAGTCGTTCTTTCTTCTTAGAAATGGATTTCTAACCAAGCCAGTTTGAACCGGATTTGAAGAAGAATTATAAAAAGCATTTAGATTTCTTCAACTCTTCTGTTTCTATTGTTCCTTTCTTATCAGACTATTGGATTGGAGCTTAAGGAACTATCTTTTACAGGCAGAGAGAGCTTGGTACATCGTGGTACATGGGGAGAACTTGACACAACTCACTGCAAAAGCTAGCAACACAACAAACACTATGAGAGCAAGTCCTAATCTGACCTTGGGTTCTCAAACATAGTTTTTTTGAGGACCCATCATGTACATTTCTTCTCCTATTTATAATATTGTAATATGAATGTCTCCTTTCTAGAATTCTGTACCAAATCAATCCGTGCTGTGCCTTCACTTTTGTTTTTCAATGAATTCCCATAGGCCATGCTTGATAAGTTCAAAGATATAGGGTCTATGGCCCAAACCTCAATCTTCAGTCTTTGTTCATTATTTTATGATTCCTTAGAATGTTTCCTTCAAAATCACTTTGGTTTCACTACTTGAATATTGTCTTTTTATGATCTACAGGAGATGATTCACACTCACATTGTGGCTATCTGCGAGTCTGACATTCTCCACAAAGAAGGAGCACATGTCCAGAATACCAGCCCAGAGGGAGACAGTCTTCCTTGCCCTATGAGAGCTTTTGGGATTTTTCTGGTATTTCTTCATAAACTGGTCAAGAACATGTCAGTTGTCTTATTCGTCTTAAATGCTTTCCATTAGTGACATTATGCCAGTCATAGTCCCCTGTCACATGACCTGACACTCTCAAGAAATGCATTGTATCCCAAAATTCTTTCCCTACCCTATTTTACCATGACATGCTTCAACATGGCTATCTTTCCTTACTGTCTAGCAGCTGTAGTTACTTACTTCTCTGAAACAATGGGAGTTCAAGGATACGCCTCTGAGTTTCCACTGTCAAGTAGGAGGCCTTCCTTCTTTGATGTCTCTCATTTTTATCCCCCTCTTCAGTCATTCAGGCTGGTTGGCCCTGCTGTCTGCATGTCCAGCATCCCCAGGTATAGAAGCTTCTGATTTCCCCAGACTGACTCCACTGTTTGTGGAAGGGTGGTCTCTGACTACAGCGTGTTTGCTCAGCTCATGCTCTGCAGAGCAGGGGAGACCAGGCGCTGGGACAGACCTCAAATGATGTGTACTACTTCACAACCAGGCCTTCAGAGGTAGAACGCCAAAAAGAGACTTGGTGTAACTGTGTTTGTTCCAACAACCCTGGAGTTCACGTCCAGAGACTCAGAGGAGCCTGTGTCCTCTGAAAATTCCAGGACCACTTTTATAACACCATTGGATTTGGCTTACCTTCCCGGTCTAGAGAGGAATGTAGAGGCAAGAGTCTGGTCCCCTGCCCAACTCAGGAGAAAGAAGACACCTTACAGGTTGGTCTCACCAGTTGGGGTTAAAGGAAAGAACAGCCATTCTTCTATTTCACAGTTGGAGGTAGTCAAGTTTTCCCAGCACGTGAGATGATACATTTGGGTGACATTTTTCTGAAGAATACCTTGATGGGCTTCATCTCCACCACCTGCTACGAGTCACTGTGGAAAGCTTAGCAGGAGCCATTGTGTATTTTTTATATCATCTTCTAGATTTCTCTTCTGTTTTGCCCCTCAGTTTATTCTCCTCTTGAGAAACCAAGAAAACAAGCTATCTCCTCAACAAACAGTGCTAAAGGAACACAGGCTAGGTCTCCCCCACGTTTACTTACCTGCCCTCCCACCATGAACCCTCCGTGGGAGATCTCTGTTTGCTCTTAAGGTCTACACCATGCACAAAACAATCCAAGCAAGACACAGAATAATTGCCAGAAAGCTGTGTATCAGTGCCTTTGCTTTACCAGGAACAAATTACTATGAAATGTACTACATTTCAATATTTTCACCCAGATTGAGATGTCTCCCTCCATGCCACAGTCAACTGTCAAACATCTGTCAAGATGGTCTTCTCACAGTAGAGGGTAAGAGGGCCTCACTCGGGTGAACTACAAATCTAAAAACAGGCTTTTGTCCATATAATTATAACACAACCATCCCATAAATGTTTTCCAGGCTGAAAATACTTGCATCAGTCCCACCTACATCAGTAACCTAAGGGCCAAGACAGTGGAGATATTTGGAACAAAAAATATTAGTCATATTTTCAAACCCTATTCACCACTGTTATTACGGGATGGCCCTTCTTTCTGTTTTAACCAGGCCAATTTACTTTAACTCATGTGATATACTTCAAAGCACTGATAATATTGATATGGTTTCAAAAAGAAAAATTCTCCAAAGGAAGCCTGAGTAGTTCATTCAGCTCCTGATCCCTTTATCACTCCCTTCTCGCCGCCTTTGAAAAGAATATTCATGTCTGTAAAATCAAGAATAATTATTAGCAAACTCAGTCACTCCCATCACATTTATATATTTATGGCCAAATAAATTTATTTTTAAACTAATTTCAACTTACTCAAATATAGCCATTACTGCCTGTCAGTAAGTGGGAACGTATACGGCTTTCACAAGTTCATAAAAATTGCAGAGTTGTTAAGTTTTAGAGCGAGAGTTTAATACCGAGCGAGAATATTTTTTTTTACAGCGAGGGACAAGGATTTCATGTGCTAAAAATGACCTTTCATTTCATAATAGGGCTCAGGCCAGGATTCCATAGTCACATTTTGTCCATCAGGGTTGAGGAATGAGATCAGACTCAGGTCCCAGGGCCAATGGCTTCATTCCTGCATGACTGGAAAGACCCAGGGGCCAGGACTAAGAATCCAGATAGAAAGTTCATGAGGGGGTGCCTGGGTGCCTCAGTCGGTTAAGCATCTGCCTTCAGCTCAGGTTCTGATCCCAAGGTCCTGGGATTGTGTCCTTGAGTTGGGCTCCCTGCTCAGGGGGAGTCTGCTTCTCCCTCTGCCCCTACCCCTTCTGCTCACTCTCTCTCACTAAAACAAATAAAATCTTTAAAAGAAAGAAAGAAAGAAAAAAAAACCCTCTTGACAGTATGATGAGAAAGAGGACAGAGGGATAGATAGAGCAGGTAAGGGAGGTTGTGGTAAAAAGTACCCGAGGCCCTAAGTCTGTCCCCTCAGCAGCCTGCTGGGATGTCAGAGGCCAGTGAGAATCCCCTCTGGGGACCAAATCCAAGATCACACTGCATCTCACCACAGGGAGGCCTGGGAGCTGAGAGGAAGAAACAAAGTACATTGGTGGTACTGGAACCCCTTCACAGGGTGCAGGAGGAGTCCTGAGGAAAATAAGAAGACCCAATCCTGCATCCCACACCCCACACCCCACCCTGCGCTTCCTGTAAGACAAAGACAAAGATGCCCAGCCTTTGATTTCTCCCAGCATCTGCCACACTTTCTCTCTAAAAGGTCAAAGCCATGGTTGGTTAGTCATTTGTTTGTTTGTTTGTTTTTTCCTCTGACTTCTTTTTCCAGTTTTATTGAGATATAACTGACATGTAACACTGAAAGCTGTGCTTTTTGGTTTTTTTGTTTTTTAACTCCTCTTCCCATTTTAAAAAACATCCTTCCTCTTTCAAGGGACCGCACCTTTTCCTTTTGAGGCAAAGTCAGTCTGCACCGAACTGGACAAGCCATACTTGACTGAAACATATGTTTTCCAAGCAGTTTTATTCCATTCTCTGAGAATTTAGCACCACTCCGCAGTCCTAAGTGGCATCAGAATACACTCTCACCATAGAACTGTCAGAATATAATACGGCCTGCAATAAAACCTAATCGGTAAATAAAGTAACAAAACCACTTCCTCTTCCAAGGGGGCAGCGTGGTCATATTTTAAAGTATACTTCTGATGCAAGATACTAATATCTTACTAAATACATTTATTTGCAGTCTGCACGCCGTATTCCCAGACCAGTACATTATTTGGGGTTAGCTGTGGTTTTTGTTAACATTTTAATCAAACTCATAAATAAAAGGGAGAAATTTGGCCAGTTGGGAAGGCGCTGAAGTAGAATTGTATGCACAGCAGATCTCAGTGGTGTCTCTGGAATATACTAAAATACTGCCGAAGAATTGTGGGTTACAGCAAGTAGACTGCGATCACTTACTCAATATTAAGGGAGTGACTTTTCAGATGGGGGTTTTCCTTTCTCTGTTTTCTGCTATGAATGGGTATCTTGTTCCTTTTCCCTTTCTCTCTTGACCCAGCTTCTGAAGCTGCTTAATCAACAATGTGTCTTTCCTCCCGTTGGTTTCCTTTTGTAAATCTTTCAACTTCACCTATTTCTCCAGGTGGCTCTATGTGTCTCTTGCTTTGTTCAAGGCACACAATGGCATTCATTTTATACCTGGAGCAAACAAACAAAACTTGGGATGGGGTCCCTTCTCTTCTAAAAGGTCACATTACATCTGGGTTCAATAACATGGAGATAACCCAGGGCGCCTGGGTGGCTCAGTCATTAAGCGTCTGTCTTCCACTGAGGTCATGATGCCAGGGTCCTGGGATCGAGCCCTGCATCAGCTCCCCACTCAGCAGGGAGCCTGCTTCTCCCTCTCCCCCTGCTTGTGTTCCCTCTCTCGCTGTCTCTCTGTCAAATAAATAATTAAAATCTTTTTAAAAAGTGGAGATAATTCTTTTCAAGGAATGATTTCATTCTGCATATTAGATCTGGAACATGCATACACATCATAAGAAAAAAAAATACAGTAATGAAAATAAATGTTTCTGGAAAGCTATAAAATGTTGATGGAAGTTTTAATCTTTGTTTTCCATATTGACCCTTGTAAGAAAGGCACTGAACTCACAGGACTCTTCTTACATACCAGCCATCAGTGGAAACTGCATGCCTCCCCTACAGCACAGGGGTAGGTACCCACTGAGATCCAGCAGAATTCAGACTGCACTGGCTCTCCTATTGCAAAGACAATCTTCAAAATTTCCAGGTTGACAGCTATTGCTTAGGTAATTTTTTAATCATTTTGAGAGTTACAGTTTCTGTAAGGGCAAACTGACAAATTATCGATGACATATTTACATATCAGTGGCATCCCCTAGCAGCCAAGATGCTGGAAAACATAGTTGAGCAGTAACATGAACAGAACGCACGAGTTCACCATCTGGCTGTTTGGGTCCAATGCTGGAGAGTTCTTGTGCTTGAACGAGGCAGGGTTCAAACTGTGATGGGTTCAGTGAAATCTCCTTAAGTCAATTTTCTATTGCATGTTAATGTAATACTCTCCCCCCTGGAAAGCTATGTTGCTTCCCAACAAAAAAGAAGAGAAGAAAGAAAAAAGAGAGAGAGAATAGGAAGTGAGTCCTGTGTATATGGCTTCTCTCAGACTTCTTGGGGGAAGGTAAGCCTGAGTCACCAGGAAAACTGTGTGCGCTTTCCCAAATGTCGATTCCATCAAAGCTATGACTAGGTCCAAAAATGTCAACCATGCATACGAATCACATCACATTTGCCATCTTCTAAGTCATATTCTTTCCTTAGACTAAAGTCACTTGCCATCAGTAATAATTTTACTAATATTCAAATAAGTTATGTATCAAGTAAAATGATTTGCATGTACTACTGAATTGCTTAACATCTAGGCCTTTAGCTATTCCTAAATTCTGCTATGTCACACTGGAAAAATAGGGAACATACCTGTCCACTTAGAGTAGAAGTACAGTAGACTGGTGATCGGCATGGACCATTGTGTCAGAATTCTTGGATTTGAATCTTAGTTCTGTTATTACCTGTGTGTCCTTGGACAAGTTATTTAACTTCTCTGTGCCTTGGTTTTATCATCTGTAAAATAATTACATTAATAAAACCTTCATGAAAGGTTTGTCTTGAGGAGTCAATGAGAGTATATACATAAAGCACTTGGAACAATTTTCTGGCATTTAATAAGTAATATGTACACAAAAGATATTATTATTATCATCATCATAAATAAAGGAATGTTTCTATGTATTACTTTGCTGTTTTGGACAGAGCTTTTTCATAAGAATTCTATTATTCACCTGGACCATTTCCCCCTCTTCTGGGTGGAAGCTCCTTGAGGATAAAGGTGCACGTCTTTCCCCTTCTTAAACTCAATACTGGCCACACTCATTAATCCCAGGCCCTGCCATACCTACCCCCTTTTCTTGGGGAACCTGCTGGTATACCTAGGTACAGTGGTCTTTTGCTCTACCAGGTTTGTGTGAAGCCAAACACAGTCCTTCCCTAGGAATGCAAACCATGGGATAAGGAGAGAATCAGGGGGCAGCAGCTGAGAGATTGTATCAGGAGAGGACACAGCTAGAATGGGGTCAACAAAGGATCAGAGGGAGCATTTATATGGAAATCATGAGCAGAAGAGACACAAGTAGGGAAAAGCTATGAGAAAGAGAAAATCAAGAGTGGACAGCAAAGCAGTACATTAGAAGTGGGGAGAGAAGGGACAGAGAGAGAAGAGAGCACAGAGTGCAATCCTGAGGACCAAAGAATGTCTCTCAAGGACTTTCCAATCCCTGCCTCCCCAACCTCCTCTCACCAAGGTCTGATATTCTGATTTGGCTCACAATTTCATATGCTCATTCCTGGTCTCCCCAGTGGGCATCCTTACCAAAGGGGTTATCTAAGATGGATTTCCAGCAAAGGCAGGTGTATTAACTATATTTCCTGATTTTCTGTATTTTGAGTGCTCTGACCTCGAGGGCCTTGCTGATGCAAGCAGCACTGCCTCTCCCTGGGCTGCTGATGTCTCCAGAGTGCACAAAAACGCGGGGGGAGGGGGGCCGCACCAGGGTGGAAATAAGTGATTTCTGGTTATGAGAAGCAGAGAATGTTTTGCAGAAGGGGTGGCATTTGAAATTATTTCGGATGATCTGTAAAATGTTAGGTATATGCCGCATGATGGGGCAAGGGGAGACATCCAGCAGGGGGCGCAGCCTGAGCACAGGGAGTGATGAGAATGGGAACAGGATAGAAGCCTGTTACTTGAAAAGACCAGAAGAGGCCAAGCCTGTCTGGCGGAAGGTCAGAGCTGAGTTCACATTCACATGACCTTGAAATGTTATCCCTTTATGATGGCTTTAAATTTTTTTTAAATGTATTTATTTGTTAGAGAGAGAGGGAGAGAGAGAGAGCTAGCGAGCACAGGCAGGAAGAGAGGCAGGCAGAGGCAGAGGAAGAAGCAGGCTCCCTGCTGAGCAAGGAGCCCGATGTGGGACTCGATCCCAGGACGCTGGGATCATGACCTGAGCCGAAGGCAGCTGCTTAACTAACTGAGCCACCCAGGCATCCCTATGATGGCTTTAATAGAGTAGGTGCTATGAACTGAACTGTATTCCCTCAAAATTAATATGTTGATGCACCACGCCCTTCTGGGATGATATCTGGAGATGAGGCTCTGGGAGAAAATTAGATTTAGATAAGGCCCTCATGATAGGATTTAATGCCCTAGTAAGAGAAGACACCAAAGAACTTGCTAGCTCACACTTTCTCAGGCTCTCCCCCCACCTCAGGTGAGAATACCGTGAGAAGGCAGCCATCGGCAAGCCAGGAAGAGAGCCCTCATGGGAGACCCAAATCAGCTGGCACTGTGACCTTGGACTTCCCAGCCGTCGGAGCTACAAAGAGTAAACTCCTGTTGTTCCAACCATACCAGTCTATGGTATTCTGTTCTGGCAGCCCGAGGTGACTCATGCCGTCGGGAAGGGCTCACACAAAATGCCAACTCCCAAAATGAACCTCTGCAGCCCTTAATGCTGTCATCACCTTGTCATATACTTGCTGACGTGATGAAAGCCGGTGGCTGGCAGGAGAAGATGTACACGCGGATAGGGGGACGAAAACGGCACAGCTTCAGAGGATGCTTGCCTTTATGGCCCAAACACCATTTCCAGGAGTGAATGTTTCCATCATGGTGTGACAAATGTAATAGGTTTTGGAGATCGCATTTTCAAAAATTAATAACACACGTGCTGTGTGAAAACATTATGTTCAGAGGCATGTTTTCAGGAGTTTACAATGGAATACCTTAAAGAACTCATCCGAAAATGAGGTCATAAAGTTCCATTATGTATGATTCTAGTCACAGGGCATGGGGAGGAGATTTATAACTGGTGGGTAGGAAAAGGTAACAAAAAACTGGGGTATCATCAGTGTTTCTGTTCTATTAATTATTTTAAAATCGCATTAGTCATATACTTTCTCCAGGGTACATGGGGAATCAATTAATAGGTGTTTATGAAAGATTAAGAGGGAAAATGCACAAGATGACATAAATAAAAAACCAGAGAGAAAAAAGCCAACTTCTATCCCACACAGTCAAATTCAGAAATTTTGCAAAAAATAATCTACTTCTATATGCTCAGTTCATGGGGAAATTTAACAACCACACGGTATCAATTAAAGAGAGACCCTTTCCTGAATTCACGGTCCTAATGGAACATTACTTGATTATTATAATTTGGATTATTATAATTGTTAATGAGAGCCACTTGACTTTGATTTGTCTTCCAGGATAATCTCCCCAAAGCCTCTGCTTGATTTCTCCATATTTAGAGGGTGAAAATGGTAAAACAAAATCATTTACAACTCAGGTAAGCCATGCTTTTACTACTGCCCATATGTACGTAAACAAAAAAGAACCGTGAGGATTAGATACACATTAAACATGGATTTGGAGATGCTCATACAGCCAAGGACATGCAAACAAATGCACTGAGCTTAATCCCTAAGAAGCTTAACATTTGGGACATGTGTGGGGATGCACAGTAGGGCAAAGAAGGAGCTAAGCAGTCTGAGATCCCGTGATCACCAAAGCCAGGATTCTTACTCAATTGAGATCACCCTCCCTGACTAGAAGAAGGTGTTTTGCAGTCCCCAGAACTATAAATATAGGTATCTTCTGCAGCTTGAGTTATTCAGGCAACGTTGCTATGGAATAGTTTTAGATTTACCATAATCTGAAATTTGTTATAGTGCTTAGACACACTTTAGTGGATGAACTTGCAAAACTCCCCACATCTCCCCATTGGGTGGGAGTATAGTAATCATACTTACAGAGCATCTCCTATGGAACAAGCATTATAGAAGGTGCTGGAGAAACCAAAAAGGAACACGACCTTCGAGGATTCATAGGACACGGTGTACCAACAGAAATGAAGAGTCAGCAATACCTTGCTTTTAATGTTAAGTACCAAGCAAGTGAAAATCAGCCCAGAGGAATTCCTGGTTGTGGGCTACCACATCAGTTAGGAGATTAGAGAGAAAAATGTAACTTAATCTTCAAGTGGGACCAGAGGATCCAAAGAAACATCCAGAACTCCCCTATCTATGAGCTGCACCCAAATCTGAGGATGAGAAAAGTACACAACATCCTTGAAGAGGTAAGTGATATTTCAACAGTAGCCAGAAAATGTCTGGTGTGGCTGAAGTAGTCCCTCCTCTCACAAAGGTTGCCTTTTTTTTTTCTTTTTTTGAGAGAGAGCGAGAACAGGAGGAGGGGGAGGCAGAGGGAGAAGGAGAAGTAGGCTCCCTGCTGAACAGGGAGCCCAATACAGGACTTGATCCCAGGACCTTGAGATCATGACTTGAGCTGAAGGCAGATGCTTAACCGACTGAGCCACCCAGACACCCCCAGAGGTTGCTTTTAATTTACTAGTAGGAGCAGTCATTGGATAGGTCATTTGGTTGCTTCTAACCTCTAGAAAGGTAAGGAAAGAGATGCAGGCACTAATATATGGAGTCAAATGTGAAGGTGCCATATTTCATATGGAAAGATGAAGCACTAAGTAGACAAGATACCTGGGAGTTTCTTCAGGTGCTCAGTGTTTCTAATGCATGTAGCTCTACTGCCACCCACACTCCCCTGTGATCAGGAGAACATCTGAGAAGTAATCACTCGGTAAGAGCACAGGGTTTGGGATGCTATCTCTTGGACCTCATTTTCTAGCTTGGTCATTACTAGGTATGAGACCTTGGCCAAACCACTTGTCCTCCCTCCATGAGCCCAGATATCTTGAAAAGAACAATGTGATAGAAAACAGCTCAAAGGGAAATAATAGGGATTCAATCAGAGAATACATGGGAAGCTCCTGATATTTAGAAGGTACTTAAAAAAAAAAAAGTCCACATTCTTGCAAATAAGCTTGAAAGCTGGCTTCAGCCATGGAGAACACACTGCCAAATGACAAATGACCCTTGCTGTTGCCTCCAGAACTGACCGATGGCCTCATTTTCACCAGCTGAGCTAACTGTCCACCAAGCAAGGAAAAGAGGAAACCTCCAAAACAAAATGATAAATGCTAAAGAAACATCAATAAAGATGGACCAAATGGGTAATTGGCTAAGAGGTCAGAACCATCAAGGATAAAACAGAGCCCCACTCAAAGGCCATGTGGGGACTGAGCCATAAATGATTGTGCTGACAATGTCATCTTCAGCAAGGACCTACATGCTATGCTCTTTCTCCACATTCCAGTCCCTTACCCACCCATAGCCTCACTTCTGTATTCCAACATGTCAACACTTCCGACATCCTCCTTCCTCATTAGGGTGGATGCACTGAGTGGGCCACATGGCGAGATTCACCCTGCCATGGTCGTCCGTAGAGATTCTAGTACAGTGATTTACTTTAGGATGGAATTCAAAACCAGAACCAGAAATTCTTCATTATCATTTAATATGAATCTATTTCATTAACTAATTTGAAATCATGCATAATTCATCACGGGCATTGTTCATTTATAGTTTAGTATGTTTTTCCCCAGATGTGTCTCTGTAATAGCTTTGCCTCATTACTTTTCTTGCCTAAAATGATTGAGATGAAATCCAACATTTCTTCATCAATGGAAATGGGATAGCTCTTTATTCTTTGTCAAATCGGGTCACTGATGTCCCTATGTAACATAATATCTCCCATCTTGTGTTTTCAAAACTCTCCCCAAGCCACTCACATTTTACCCTTTTATATAATGGTGCTTTTATCAATCTAATTGTATTATTTTATTTATTTTAAAAGGAAGGAATCTGTGATACCAAATCTGTGATACTTTCTCAAGCAAAATTTAGTCACAGATTTAAATCTGGAATTCACATCTCCCAGTTTCTAAGTCCTCCAAACTTCCAAGCAAAAATCCAAAATTTGGTGGTTTTTTTTCTGCCTTGAGAAGTTATCTATACGAAGACATTAGTGGATAGGTTTTATCTATAGGATAATGAATTGGTGTGAGGTCCTTCTCATTAACATATAATAATAATAATAATTTTAAAAAAGATTTTATTTATTTATTTATTTATTTGGCAGACAGAGATCACAAGTAGGCAGAGAGGCAGGCAGAGAGAGAGAGAGGAGGAGGAAGCAGGCTCCCCGCTGAGCAGAGAGACTGATGTAGGGCTCGATCCCAAGACCCTGGGATCATGACTTGAGCCAAGGCAGAGGCTTTACCCCACTGACCCACCCAGGTGCCCCAATAATAATAATTTTAAAATACTGTCTTAAAATGTGTATTTTATTATTTTTCAAGTATGGGACAGCCAACAGATTAAGGAGATGATTTCTACTAAAAAGATGATTTGCTACTCACAGTTCCCAAGAGGAGGGTGACACCACAGAGAAGCATGAGGGGAAGTCAGGAGGCAGAGGGAATAAGAGGAAACAGGGACTCAAGGGCCTTAATTGTGGTTTCCATAGGAAGAAATGGATGACATGTGGAAATTGGATTTAGGATTGGCTGGTTTGAGTCATTTCAGTAGGCTCTGGGGCATAGAGGTTGTTTGTAACTGTCTGATACCTGACGCTGGAATGATGAAGGCAGAGGAAAAGTGGCCCTGAGTATTAGAACCCAACAGAGGAGAGGTGAGGACTTGGGATGTGAATTAGTTAGACGCCATATATAAAAGGCGAGTCACTCACCTTGAAGGGGAGTCACGCAGTATCTTTAGGAACTGGCTAGCCCTGGGACGATCAGTCTCTCCAAGATCCATAACACCCCAGAAGTCAAAGCATCTGAAACCACAGAATTAATAAAAATACCTGGTCATTCATATGTGCTCCACACAATGTGAAGACCTCAGCATGCCTTATCTTACATACAATTTCCAGAAACCCTAAAAAGTAAATACTATCATCATCATGTCTATTTTATAGATGGGGACCTGAGATTTGGAGACCAAAGGAACTTGGTGTGGATCACACAGCTAATAAGTGGGGAGATGGGAACTTCATCCCTCAACTCCTACAGCTGAGCTACAGGGTTCATGCTTCTAACCATGACACTGCAGAATCCAGTCAGAGAATTCAGGAAATATCATTGATGACTTTAATTTTTCTGTAATGTTTTCCATTAGCCCCCAGATCACATACAGGTCATTGCATTCCTACGCTGATTAATTAGGCCAGTTTGTGTTCAGGTAACATGATTTAGAGTCTACTGGGTGAGTGGAGGAAGAGATGGGAATTAGGAATAAAGGACTAAGAAATGCAAGACAAGTCTCTTGACTTAGGAGCTTTTACAAACTCCAAAGTAAGTCTTCTGACATGTAGTTTTTCCTTTATTATAAATTCTCTGTCTCTTTTCAGACATATCTTGAATGTTGTCTGTAACCCCAGTGGGCCAATTTCCTGGCCCACTGAATGGCCAGGAGAAAGAGCATAATCTCCAAATTTTGAACATGAGGTTCTAGCTCCTAAGGCCGTTGGAAGCACAAGTGGGTTTAAAATATTATGATATAGAGCTCAGGGGAAAAAAAAAAAAAGGACATGTGAATCCTGATGTTTATAAGGTAATCTGTGCAAAGCCAAATAGGAGATTCCCCTAAAAAGAAATACCCATGTCCCCTAAGTGAGTTCAGGGATCTGCCAGGAGGCAAAAAATTTCTGAAGGTGCTTCTTCTGCCATAATGATCGGTTTTAGACATTTCTCCCTGTCACCAAGGTTGGCTACCAAAGCTTTCGGGTCACTCGGCTACAACACTCATTAACTGTGTTTATGCCATTATCAAAGTGTATTTGTATTGCCAGTAATAGCGCCCACCTCTACATCCACATCCATCACCCACCCATACACACACAGTCACATACAAACATGTCATAGCCCTAGGGAGACATCAGGGATACTTTAGGGAGATGAGAACTCATTCTGTCTACAGAATTTTATTGAATGTACTAACCTCCAGAAGAAAGAGGTCCCATCTCTAGAAGCAAATCCTTCTTTATTCCAATTCAATTCCTGATTGCCCCTCAATTCACAGGTCTTCAATACTCTACTAATTGGTATTTCATAATAAACAGAGGGCTATTATGAGTTGAGAGACTATGTAATTTATTATCTGAGTTGACACACTTTGAGGATACAAGGGGTCACTATTAATAGTTACACAGGGACAAGAGGCATAACTGGGTTCTATTCCAGACAAACAAAAATGTCTGAACACCTTAGCTTGTGGGAAAGAGAAGACCAGCCCCCTTGACATTGAAGCTGGCTTTGGAGATTCTTGTCCTCCAGCATCAACTGTGAGCCCTCAGTGGACACCAGGAAGAACATTTGAAAGCCATTTTGTGACCACATTACTCCAAAAGGTTCACCTAAAAGACTAAGCAAAGTGAATATCAAGGGTTATACAGATTTCTGTGGGAAACTATGACAAGATTAAATAACGACAAGCTCCATATTCTAAATTTACCCCAATTCCCAAAGGAATCAGTAACATTCTAAGATAACCAATAACTCAGCACATACATGAGAATATGGAATGTTACAGAGGTGAGACATGGTAGTATCTATAAGAACAAGTTCAGAGAAAATGGCTCACCCCAATACCACTTGAGTGTTCAGCTCAAACTGACTGAAGGGAAATTTAGGAGGTGCTGGCAGAACCACTGACCATAGAAGGGCTCAACATGTAGGAGAAAGAAAGGAACCAAGAATCAACACCTCTAATGGATTTAATTAGATGTGCAATAATGCATCATAAAGTGTCTATAGTCCATATACCCCTACAAAGCAGAAAGTCTAGTAGGGAGCTATAAAAGCTATGTGGGCATGCATAATAAGAATTTGGTGACTTCAAAGATACAAGAATAAGCAGCTATGAGATCTCAAAGGAAGAAAATATCAGGGCTGGCACAGGGTGATTATAATATTGAAAAAATGTTAGCTGGAGGAGGTAGAATTTGAAACCATGATTTAAAGATGGGAATGATTCTGACAATGACAGAGAGATGAGAGGCATTCTGGGCACACGTTAGGATGCAAGCAAAAGAAGAAAGCATACTGTCAGTGTTCATTCCTGGAAAGGTAGGTCAGGGGCTGGATAGAATGTGAGAGAATCTTCAAGTTAAGTAGCTTCTACTACAGACTTTCTTTACAGCAATTGCAGAGAAATGATTCAGTTATAATCTCTAAAAATTCACCATGATCATTGTGATTATTCATGAGAATTAGCATACCTCTGGGAAATAGAATATTGATAGAAGTATTTGTACTCTCAGATCCAAAGGTAAAATCCCCCAAGTCAGCCCAGCTGTGAATAACCTAGATAAAAAACAAAACTGCACACGTTTTTGGTTTTTTTTTTTTTAATCTAAAAGCAAAAATAGCAAAAGCGAGGTTGCAAACTAGCTAAGACTCTCTTTGGTTTTTTGCATATTAAGCTTACATAAAGTATAGCTATTTCTGAATATATAAAAACTTTAAAGATGTTTTAAAATGGTTCTGCATTTCATGAAATTGAAGGATGGTCTTTCTCCAGAACAACATGGCAGAAAAATTAGGCTTAGGACATTAACTCATGATTCCTACAGAATATGTCTTACCAACTCTTTACTAACAACAGTAGCTAACAATTCAGTAGTGCTTGTGATGTGCCCAGGACTGTTACAAACACTTTACATCTATTTATGGAAACAACCCTTTGCTCAAATGAAATTTTAGTCCATGTCAAAAATAATAAGACAAATACATAAGGAGCCCTGAGAATCTACTGTACTCTAGGGGAACAGGGATTTCCCACAAAGATGGACAACATGAACCCAGTGTCAGGAATGTCTGCAAGCTCCTACATTGAGAACTATAGGGTTATTAAAAAAAAAAGTGATGGCAGACATGTTTATTTACCTTACAGAGTTTCAAAAAACTTATGGTTGACAACACTTTAGGATTATGATATGTGATACTAAAATTTAGATGTCTGGCTTCACCCAGAAAATCTGAAGATCTAGCAGTCATGGATCTCTTCATCATGCAGGTCAGTAATATCATAGAGGGCAGAATCCTGGGTCACAGGATTAGACAGCTGAAGTACACTGCTCTTCAACTAACCACTGCTGCCCTGTTGCTCCCATGCTGGCCAATAGGCACTGGGTTGGAAACTCTTGGCTTAGGGTGTACATTTCAAATGCTGAATGAATATAGCTTGCCTAGAATAATGGGTGGGATATAGTTGCTAGATCAGAGTTCACTTTGAATTTCTTCACCAGGAAGAAATTCCAGGAAACAGTGGAGCTTCAGGGAATGTGTCCAACCTGCTAGTATTTGAACATATAACCTAGTTTTTCCAATTATTTTTCTTTATCTTTTAATACAGAATCTTCGCATAACAGAATTGGAGGTGCTCTCATACAATTCCTTCCCTTTGTAGATATGGACACTTGAGCCAACTGGAAGTGGAATCAATCCTGGTCCTCGACACCACCAAACTCATGACAGATACTTGTCTCCTGGGGGGACAAGTTCTTTGGTCTTTTGTTCTTTTGGTCTTCTTGGTATTTTAATGTATTGTTGTTGGAATTTCTACACACTGGTGTGTGTCTAAGAGCAAAGAGGATAAATGTGATTTAACCTTAAATTAAGTGAAAAGAACTGGAGAGACAAATGAATGATCCTGATCATGAAATGGACATTATGGAAATTAGCCAGCTTTTTGTTTGGAAGAGAGGCATGGTCCATCACTCAAGAATGGCATCTAGTCAATTTTTTTTTTCTATCTAAGGTAATAACAGCAGGGACTGGGCATAGCCTCAAACTTAGAGAACATTGAGGCAATCCCTTAAGATTTACAATCCTATTCCTAGAGCAAAGAGAAGCCTCCAGAGGTCTTTTTTTAGCTTGACCTCAAATTCTAATTATAACTCATAAAGGAATTTCTTAATCCAAGAATAGCTTCTTTGAAGTAAAGAGTAGAGAATAAAACAGTAAAAACTAAGAGTCCACAGGAACGCCCAAGAAGGTCACACTTAGGGCTAAGAGGGAAATTTTCCATATACTAGGATGTTTCTGCTTCACACTGGCCATATGATCAGCTAGCTGTATTCACGTGATAGGAATACCACAACAAAATACCACAGACTGCGTGGCTTACACCACAGAAATTTATTTTCTCACAGTTCTGGAAGCCAAAAGTCAGAGATCAAGGTGTTGACGGGTTTGGTGTCTCCTGAGGCCTCTCTCCTTGGCTCGCACGTGGCCCTTAACTTTGTGCACACACCTCCCTGGGGGCTCTACCTCTGGGAATAAAGGCACTACCCTACGACCGCCTTCAATCTTAATTAGCTCTTTAACATCCTCACATACAAACACAGTCACATTAGGATGTACTGGGGATGAGGATGTCAACATATCAAGTTTAAGGAAATGCAATTCAGTCCATAACATAAGCACAAGTCAAAAGAGGAGGAAAAAAATCTGAGGGACAGGAATAGAGATCCTGATTTACCCACAGACAGCTGGTCCCTCTCCTGGACCCACAGAATTCTTATTCTGTGGGTATGTGGGTCAGACTCCTCTAGGACTGCAGCTAACATGTGACTCCCCACCCTCTGACCATTGAAATGCCGTAGAGAAATC